>NJRP01000029.1:630102-645893 GCA_003063835.1 Aphaenogaster floridana
TACATATTTGATCAGAGAATAGTAAAATATGGTTCCAATATATCTTGTGCAATAATTTAAACATAGTATTTTGCTCGAATATTTTCTTTCGTGCAGTGCTAATTTTATTTTTGTTTTTTATTATCAACGGTGACGTATTTCCATCATTAAATTTCATTCATATCTCGCAGTTCCCCTTAAATGGTCGAGCTCCCCCTAAGTGTAGTGCAAACGTCCTTCGAGCGTCTAGAATCGCACGCATGACGTTATTAAAAATTTCCAGTAAGATTTCCGATGACTTTCGCTCGTTCCCCGAGCTAGCTGTCCGGCTTTCTAAGTTACCGTGTTCGATGTCGCGCATTTTCGGATGCCCGCCGTGCCACTTTTACAAACCCGCGCCCGTAGCCAGTAGACAGGATCGTAAACCCCGCAAGGATATCGTGAACGCGGCTCGGCTTTATTTCGGTCGTCCCGAAAGCCAACCGCGGATTCGTGGAAGGAGAACCGGTCGTTTCGAAATCCGCCACCGCGTCGTACCGGATAAAGAAACTGGTCCAGCGACGGTCGCAGCGGCGACGACGACGGCGACGACGACGACGACGACGACGATGCGGAGAGGAGTCGTTCGGTGGTGCTTGGCCGTCGTCCAAGACTCGTGATGCTCGCGGATTTATCGCGAGGAAATCCTGACTGCGGACGCGTGCAAACAACGTCGCGCGGAAACGAGCGTCGGCCAACATAAAGGCCGTTCTACAATAGCTTCAATACTTCGATCGAGTAATTTTAATTGAGGGGTTGATTCGAAAAACCAGACAAGTCTAAAAATGAAAAAATTTTTGATTATGACGTCATGTTGATCGGACAACAGTGATGTTCATAGTGTTAAGTAAAACTCCTTATTTTATTAAAGTTGAAGTCTACTTTACTTTTTGTAGACAGTACTCGCATAAGTAATAATTATTTCACCAAAAACCAGACAAGTTCAAGTCATTATATTTTTTCCATAAATAACGCAGCAATATATTAAGAAACAAAAATGGCAAGAAAATGTTCTTATAACAATGCATTTTGTATATTAAAAGCATTAAGATCCTTGGTTTTGTGATAAATACAGTAAAAAGTTTTTAGCTCCTAAACATTTAAAATTTTGGACTAGTCTGGTTTTTGGATCAACCCTTCAATTAATTTATAAGCGATTCCTCATTCTTTTCTCCAATTGGAATTAGACAAGACTAGACCGAGAAGACAACTAGAGCGACAACAGCCGGCGATGGTGAATTGAAAAATATGATCGAAGCCTGAACTTTATACGAGCCTAATCGAAAGTGTTTAGGACCACAGGTGTTTAGGCTGCCATTACTAGTTCCGATATATGCATATGTGTATACTCTGTCTGTGTACCACGTAAACTGAGTGTATCATGTGAATATATTGTCCGTGTGATTTATACATGCATTAGTATAATCGGAACTACAAATGGCTACCCACATTTTTAGCATCAAAGATGGCAACGGAGTGAGCAGTCTAGTTAGTATATAAAAGTCTGTGTTTAGGACCAATCAACAGAGTACTGAAGTAATAATTGTACGAATTTTTCGCGCTTTCCTCCATTTTTTGCGACCTGCGGTATGAAGTAGGCTTAAAAAGGTTGGCTACTCAACTAAAAATGATAAGAATTAGTTCAAATTTATGAAGGATATTCGTCTATGGGAATCTGCCATCTATGCAAAATTTAAAGTCAATGGTCTGCATGGTTGTCGAGTAATTAATTATTGAAGTTATACTCTTATACACGGGCGACATAGCAAAAATTGTATAACTTTTTTTCGTTATTATTTTCCATCTTTATAAATGAGAATGTAGAATCAAATGTAGAGACATGTGATGCAAATAAAAAGTTGTGAAAATTGGACAAACTTGAATATAAAATTATTAAATAAACTAACATATTTTATTAAACCAACCATGCAAACCATTGACATTAAATTTCGCATGGATGGCAGATTCCCATAGACGAATATCCTCCATAAATTTGAACTAATTCTTATCATTTTTATATTATTGTATACTTGTAATTTGTATAGTTAATAAATAATTTATTTTTGCCCCAATAACGACGTTGACTCACATTGACTTACTTCCATATTATTAGAGGTGTGACATTTTGATGTTATTTTTTGGCATTTTTTGCGTTTTGTTTTTCCCGATTTTGCGTTATTTTGCGTTTTCCCAATTTCCACTTAAAACAATGTGTTTTTGATAATGCCGTGGTCAAAGGTGGGCAGGACTTCAATAAGACGACTTAAAGTTTTGATAGAACAATTTACGTCATTTATTAAGGCTAAACATATGTTAAACAATGTAACATAACATATTAAAATAGCATGGAACAAATTACATATCATTTTCAGACAATAAAAACAGTAACATGTCTAAAAAAAAGTAAACAAAAATAAGTCTTAGGCATAAATCTCTTTGGTTTAGCCCTAAAATTGAACAAAAAGAAAAAAATTGAGGAAAATTGCGATTTTTGACGTTATTTTGCGCTTTGGACACCATTTTGCGTGTTAAGGGTCATTTTGCGTTATTTTGCGTTTTAGAAACGCGTTAAAACGAGGTTGGGGACTCCAAAATGTAAAGAAATGACATTAAAAACATTCCTGGGGCATTTTGCGATATATTGCGTATAAAGATAACATCAAAATGTCACACCTCTACATCCTTGATTTTCTATCCGAGAGTCTTGTTATCATTAATTTTAGTTATCATTTTTAGTTGAGTAGCCAACCTCCTTAAGTCCACCGAGCGACGAGAACGTAAGAAACCATTTGGGAATTGTGGCGCGCGGCTGATTAACGCGGGAGGAGGCAACACGTCTCTGACCTGGATTTCGTTTCTTCCAACGCGCGATTAACGGGCAGCGGCAGACGTTACGCCGCGGCGCGCCGCGCGCGCTCGCTTTCTAGCGCCCGCGTTTTCACGGCGGGGAGATCGAAAACGCGAGTGGCGAGCGTGATTTTTCCGTAACTTGCGTAACACCGCGGCGATCGCGATAGGGATCTAGAAATCACCGATCTCCTTACCAGGCTGTTTCCAAGCCCCGAGCAAAATTCGCGCGCGCGCGCGCGCGGAAGTCACGCGGAATATAAAGTTAACGCGCCGCTATTTTTATGCGTGAAATAAAAACAATAGAGAGTTTTTGCAATATCGTTTTTTAGATACGGTGAACGCTAAAATCACGTTATTGGGTCGAAAGACCAATCACGTTATTGGGTCGACCCAATAACGTGATTTTAGCGTTCACCGTATCTAAAAGACGGTATTGCAAAAACTCTCTATTGGGTCGACCCAATAACGTGATTTTAGCGTTCACCGTATCTAAAAGACGGTATTGCAAAAACTCTCTAATATTTTTAACCCCGAGCGGAAATTTCGCGTAGCGTGCTAAAAGCGTGCTCGCGAAACGCGAATCGTTCCGAAGCGTTCCTCTTGAACGAGCGAGCCTGGTCTCGCCGGGCAATCGCGCTCCTCCTCGCGTATCGGAGCGACACAGGGTATAAAAACGATGTCAGCGGCAAGGAGGCCGAAGAGGGAACCGTGTTCGACGAGCTATTTGACCCCGAGGGGTTACGCCTTGCGTATATAACGATCGCGGCGCACATGCGGGGATACAGATGCACACGCATACGCGTACACACGTCTATCTGGATTCTGGATCCTTCCGCGCTTAAGTGCGTACACGTGCAAGAACTGCCAACGCATCACGTGCGTGCGAAAGAATGTCGGCGATTATGCCGGCCCGATATCTCGCGGTCGGTCGGTCGGTCGGTCGGTCGAGCGGTTCGCTTCTGCGAATTCGCCTTGCAAAATTACGACGGAACAAATTCGCGCGCGCTCGTCTCAGCTGCCAAAACGCTCGTCCCGCCGGGCAGGAATTACGAGCGATCGTTAAAGCGCGTTGGCGGTACGGTATTATCAATATTGCAGCAATGTTGACCGTCGGGGAGAAATAGTTGGGACATAAAGGGAGCAGGAAGTTCGGTGACTTAAATAAAACACGCATAAATTGAACTCTGTACAAGAGAAAGGTATAACGGCTAAACTTTATTTCAGAAAATATCTTGCATGTACAAAATACAAGACGGGAAGTGTAGAATATGTATTTGAATTGAACTAGATATTTATTAAAATATTTCTCTGGACGGCGATGGAAAGAAGCAATGTTTCTTAAAGTGTGAATGAATTTTTTATGATGAATTTATTTTCTACGCGCCAAAATAGTATGCAAATAAATATTCTGCAGATCCTTTTTCTATCATAATTATTGTATTATAAAGAATTATTATAAAAATGTAAAAGAGTAAATGGACGAAAATAAAGTCAGAAACTTGAATATAAATGACGTAACAGGACTCGATGACGAAGCGTTTGCGGCTTACTGAAAAAAATGATTTTGTCCCTGGGTACATCTGTTCGGATATACGACGAGTGTGCTCTCATCCTACTTTTCGACCATCTATTTCTCGATAGCCTCGCAGTACTTAGCGTGCTGTCACGTCACGGGCATAAATCTTGCGGCGCTACCGATTTATTACACACGCGGCATAACGCGCACGGCGGCTTGATATTCTTCGCTTTATATGCGAGAGAGAGAGAGAGCACGGCATTCCAAGAAATGAGGTTTTTCATCGACTCATTATGTGTCTCGCGACGAAATGGTGGCCAAGTGCCCTTAAAAAATACTCGACCGCGATTTTCGAACAAATTTTAATTAACAAATGTATTTTTATACGCGTGTGTTATCTTCTTTACAAACTTTTACGGATTCTTGTTTACGGACTTTGTGTAAAAAAGTTATGCCGTCCAAGAAAGAATTAGATATGGCACTTGGTACTTTTCATCTAAAACCACTTAATTAACGCTAATTTGTTGCAATAGTCTGTCGCAAAATTGAAATTCTAAAATCGAAAACTTGAATGTGATGCGCGATTGATTGATGATGCGGTTCCCCTAATCCTTGCGCTTTTGACGTAATACGAAAAAAAGACCGCTACGTCGACCTTGATCGTCTACACGTGACGCTATTAAAAGTCGATAGAAGTTCCGCGACCTTGATTGTCACGCGTACATCAGATTAGCAGGAGCCAGCGAACGTTTAGCTTAATTTAATCGCCGAGGTAATGTCTGTCAAAACATGGAAATGCTTCATTAGCTCTTTTAATGCGCCGCATATTCGCTGCAATTTATTGCCGTTTAAAATGGTTATCCCTCTAACTATGTGGGGTTTCTTAATTATGCGTTAAAATAGCTCGCAACCACAATGACGCTGCTGAAATATATGCAATTTTCTAAAAATCGCATATATGCTTTTGCGTTAAGAAGAAACGTTTATATCTGTCATTCTGGTAGAAATTTGCAATTTTAGAAAAAAAAAGTTTCATTCGAAAAATGCAAAACGATAACACACGTGCCACCGTGGCCTTCCGTAAAAATTTACGAATCGCCTCTTCAAATATCTCAACGCAACTTTGGACCTCTATAAATTAACACGCGAGCCTGAAAATAATCCTGTTCCTCCCGAAGGCTGTTCTCTTATATCAAAAATAAATCTGCCTCGTCGCGCTATAGACCACAAAATGATTCCGCACGTGGCACCTGTAATCCAATGAAGTATCTCGTATTCTCGAAACCATGTCAGAAAAAAAAAATTTTCCATTTTGCGAGCAAATCTTGCGAATCCTGCATATATCAGCCAAGACATACGGGTCAAATTTTCTCAAATACCACATCTTTTCTAACGCAGGAGGGAAGGGAAAAAGATCTTTCGAAATTAAGATCACTGAAACGTTTTAAATATGCCGTAACATTGCTGCGTCTTTGGAGGATCTAAACTTTATTGGCACGTTCAAATGTTTCGGGATTATCGCGAAATTTATAAAATACCGACGCAACTTTCGATAATCTCAATAATCTAAGGAACGACGAAGAAGTTACCGGCAACCCAAGTTAGTTTCAGTAGAGCCGCGAGAATGAGGGAACGTTCGATATATGCACCCAGGTCACGTTCGACGTCGTGACTACCAGCCAAGCAGGTTTTGACGTCCCGTTTCGTTTCTGGTACCAACTTGCGCTCGCGCAATCGAAAATACACCGCGGGCCGAGCGAATAAATAATATCGGGGGACACGTAATACCGGTAGGCAGGATGCCTTCGCTACGGGAACACGTTACGGCAGGAGTACACGGCGCAGTCATATTTCTGGGCGCAGGATGCATTGTGAACCACCTTGAAAGAGCCTCTCGACCATGTTTCATAATAAAGGACAGCGTCACTGATTTTTAACGCGCCACGTTTCAAGGCGCACGGGTTGAACCTTGAAACGTTCATCACTATAATTTAACGAACACGCGTGTTCCCGAGTTGGCACTTCGAGCCGATAATGATGAAAAATGCGATTCTACGGACGCATGGTGATCCACTAGACGTTTATCCAGTAATAATAGCTCTGGAAATTATTTAAAATTCTGACTTCTTGTTCTATTTCTAAAAATTCGCGAGATGAGATACATCCCAGGCAGCACGTGTTGGTTCATATACATTTTATATACAGGGAGGCAATAACTATTACTTAATACAAAAGTATTAAGATAAAGTTACCAAAAAGTCAATTACGAGATATTTTATATTTCATGTCAAAATATACCAGAGTAACATATCTCGTAAATTATTGACTTTTTGATAACTTTATCTTAATACTTTTATATACCAAATAATAAGAGGAATTATATAAAGAAAATATGATTCCATTTAAAAAAACAAAGGTGCTCTTCAGATCTTCGAAGCTACTTCACCTAGAAAAAAGCATTACCATCATAAAACGACCGCTTCTTTACCATGTAATTTCTGTTAGATAAATTTTTCTCTTACTCTCATAGTTTCAAAGATATTCAAGGTGGTAATAGTTATTGCCTCACCCTGTATATGTTTCCTAAACGTATCTAATGCTTTATAACCGTTTAAAAAACGTATATAAGACCAACATGGTTACTTGGGATCGTTCCAGCGTAACGACGATTGAATTTAATAATACGTGGGACTGCCGTAAAAAAAGAATTAAAGGAATATTTGTGCGAGGCAAATGATCGTTCGCCACGTGCTTTCCTCGCACTTCTTTCGTTCTTTGTTCGTGCTGCGCGGCGATGCACGCGAGAAGAAACGCGTACGTTTAAACTGCGCAGCGAGCTAATCTCGGTGGAAGATAAGAGAAATGAGAGCGAGCGAGAGAGGACTAGCCCGAGTGAGGCAGAGATACTCGCAGAGCTACGGACAAACAAGGGGGGAGAAACGGGCACGTGGCGGGTGTGCCTAGGTCAACTGCACACAATGCCCGAAAGCAAATCGAGAGGAGCATCGGGGAGGATGGGAGGAAGGCTTGAATGTTAGAAATACATCGGATAATTTCGGACTAACTCGTTGCTTACGCTCGCTTAAGATCTTCAGTCACGGTCGTGGTGTTCCTATAATTATCAGACTTTCCGAGGTTGACGTAGGAGTCCTACGGTAGGACATCGGCAATGAAAGGGAGAGTGATGCTCACCAAGCCTTCTTAAAACTCCTTCATTTTTAATTGTTTTATCGCTGCTTTTTTTACCGTGATCTTAATCGTCGCAATGCGTCACAATCACGAAATTGTAAAAAATCGGATGTATTATACAATCCAAAGATTATATTTCAACGAGATCGCGGTACATTGTAGTTTCGACAGACTCGCATTGAAAAGGAAAATAATCCGCGATTTCTAGATTTCTGAATATTTGATAATGAATACAATAAGGTTGTTTTTTTTGTTGTCGTATAAAAGAAACGCGGGAATTGAGTGTTGCGATTTAATTATATAACACTGAAACAACGAGCATTCTCCAACAAAGGAAGAAACTGTAGCGTGTCATTAATCAACAGTCTTGTACAAAACAACGTTCTCCACTTATGACGCACGCGCGCGCAAACGCACCCCAAATATCTCTACGGAAGACTCTCGGAATACTCTTGGAGGGTCGTTCGCGGTATTGTGCGCAGCGGAGGACTTTCCAGTTAAAATGTCCAAATAAACAGCGGCTTGAATTAAGCACCGCTCCCACAAGGGCGATGGAGTAGGCGAAGAAAAAGGAAGAAACCCGCGCAAAGAAGCAAAAGAAAGAGAGAGAGAGAGAGAGAAACGGATGGTGGAATCTCCGGATAGGCGAACCAAAGAGGAGGAGAAGGATAGAGGAGGAAGAGGCGAACTATAAAGAGTGACACAAGGTGGTTGCGCGAAGAAGAATTCCTTTCGCGCGTATCTCCAAGATAAACTCGAGGCAGAGCGCTGTGGGATAATTAATCTTAGAACTAAACACATGGATCTGCGAGACCTGGCAAAAATTCCAAGTCTCTAGCGTTCTTGGCGAACCCTCCTTGTTTAAACGTTTGTACTTTGCAATTTAGCAAGCAAGCTTCGATTTTTATCTTACAGCGCTACTCGGCGATGTGTGTATGTGCGCGTCTGGTATACCTCTGAATAAGACAGTCGTCGAAAAGCACGTATTTTTTACGTATGAAAATATCCGACTGGATCTGAGAGATCTAACGTGTGGTCTCTTGGATTAATACGCATAACGCGGAGGGCAGCAACACCGCCGGTAGAGGAAGGGGACAACGAACTTGCACCGTAATATCGCGCTCGCCGACATTCTGGGTTAAGCGCCGCTGCGTAGAACGCGCCACGTGCGGAGAAATTAGCCGCGAGGCAGGTCGCGCGGCGAAATCGGGGAGATCGGCTTCCGAAACAAGGCATGACCTTCGGCGAATCGGGGAACAAAGCCTCCGCGCGTGATCTCTGCGCGCGAAAACGCAAATTCGCTTCTCCTCACCGTGGCCGGAAGACTCGAGACTCTCGTTCTCGTCTACACATTGTCATCATCCACTCCACAGTTGAGAGACACTGTCGATAATGTTACGGAATAGAGTTGGGCTGCGATGTTAATTCACTCAGCGGTCGCATTAACCCTGAGTAGAAACAGGAAAGACCGTGATATCCATTTCAGGCTAACAATAAGCTTT
The DNA here is from genome assembly GCA_003063835.1 of Aphaenogaster floridana. Lineage (NCBI taxonomy): Eukaryota > Metazoa > Arthropoda > Insecta > Hymenoptera > Formicidae > Aphaenogaster > Aphaenogaster floridana. The sequence goes on from NJRP01000029.1 coordinate 639,178, forward strand.
GCAACAGACGCTCTCTTTCTCTCTCACTCCTCTTTCTCTCTTTTTCTTTTCCTCCTCCCTCCCTCCCTCCCTCTCTCTCTCTCTCTCTCTCTATCTTGGCGGCGACAAAGAAAATCGAAGTTTACATTAGATAAGGAGTTGCGTGCTTGCCGGACAAACGGAGCTCTCGAACGCTTTGTTTGGAATCGACAAAGATCCAGATTGTATGAGACTGGCACTGAGAATTGCGATAAGGGTATATTTCTCGAAGGCTGCGGCCAGATACGCTGAGTCGTCTATATAAACAAGAAAAACAAAAAACATACCAATCTCGTCCGGTTTCTTAGATAAGCCGAATATTACGTTGGTCAACAGTCGAAAAAACAATGTTTAAACTTATTTATTGTAATTCTTATAATAGAAGCCGATTATATCTAACGACATTGGACAAATCAAACAGAGTAGATGGGCGAAAATACAGTCGTTACGAAAACTCAATAGATAAAAATTAATAGTTCTCCCCAATCACTTTTGCCTGAAAAACTGTCTCCCTTTAAAATAGCTTATTTATTGAAACACGACGATGGTCTCTCGACGCGAGGTCTCCACGCGTGCCAAGGAAAGGTCTGATTCGAGGAAGTCGGCAAGGTCACTCGGACCCTTTTGGGTCCCGGAGGTTCTTAGGCTTCCCAGGAATGCGAGTGATAAAAAAAAGAAAGAAAAGAGAAAAAAGAGGAGGATAGAAACCGCCAAATATCCTGTTGGAGCCACTTCCTCGTTCTAGACTGTCTCGACGGACGCCGGTAACACTCGTATTCTTTGTTCGCCTCCTTTTCATAGCTTATATCCTTTCTTTAGTACCACTTAGTTAAGATCTTCGAGAGAATGTTAACGCATTTGTGAAAGTTTATATCGTCGCGGCTTTACTTCTTACGAAAAGGATCCCTTCGAGTTTCGAAACTCCTCGACATTGGCAGGCGATAGTTTCTGAAAAAAATCCATTTATATGGATGAAGTACATTATTATCTGTGTTTACGAACGTATTTATCTGTTCTATTATATTAAAAAGTAACGATTACAGACGTAAAAATATATTAGTTAGCAATCAATTAAAATCGAGAACGGCCAAATATGGTCATAGCAGATCTTAGTGCTCATTAATATTTTATGTGTGATTTTTCTAATTCTTTTAAACTACGCGCCGTTTCTTTCGGACTTAAAACGCAGTTCTTGAAACCAGAAAAGTAATATCACAATGATAATGATGCTTACAAGCATCTGTAAGATCCCCCTCCCCATCCCATCCCGAAAAACTGTAAAGAAATTTATTGCGAAAAATATTACCTCAGCCAGGATTTGAACTTGGACCTCCCTACAATCCGGGCGGGCGTCTTAGGCCCAGTTCCACAATCTCCACTTAACTTAACCGGCCAGTTATTCCAATGGAATTGACCAATCGCATTTGTCGTTAAGCAAAGTTAACAAATGTGATTGGTCAATTCCAATGGAATAACCGGCCGGTTAAGTTAACTGGAGATTGTGGAACTGGGCCTTAGCCAGTCACACATAAAATAACACATAAAATATTAATAAGCATTAAGATCTGCTATGACCGTATTTGGCCGTTCTCGATTTTAATTGATTGTTACACTTCGCAGTCTTGTAATTATACTGTTTATATTAGTTAGATTTCCTCGATCTTGCGAGTGATACTCTCACGTCAGATAAAGGATCACTGATATTTTCCAAAATTTTCCGAGGAGTTTTGTATAAATTCTTTACGCAATACTTCATTAAACATTTGAAGATTAAGTTATTAAGATATTTATTAATGCTTTAGAGCAACTAAATTTCCAGGAAATCCGAGGATATCTGAGTTCCTCCAAGCTTGCTCAATTAACGTAATTTCATTTCGTCTCCTCGATATATTTACGTCTCGCTCGAAAGCCCGTCGATCGACATCGTTGCCCATCTGCAGCCAAATGCGTTCGAGAGGTAGACAACCGTCGCAACAATTCCGTTTCAGCCGTCGAAACAAATTGCCGGTCGTCGCAGTGACTGCTAAAACGACCGATGAATTCGGAATCGAGAAAACAACGGACGACGCGACGGCTTTCTCGCGGTCGCGTACGCATTTAAAAGGCGCATCCGGCCACGTGGAGACCGACTCGACTGGAGAAAACATCATTCCGATGTAAATGCGACCCAACTGTATAATGTTGTCGCCTGTACGCCGACGCGAACGACTCGCCGCCGAAAAATACAAAAGTAGGCTTTCAATTTTCTTTTCAATGATCCACGCACGTTTCAAAAGGCTCTTGTCAGATCTTTAGTAAAGTACTTCATCGATGCTGTATTCTATTATTATTTCCTAAACGCAGGTGAGACCATGTAATTAATGCAAATGTGCGATTTCGTTGCTTATTGTCGTTTAATGACATGGAGAACGAAAATACGAATAACTCGTCGTTCATACGTTAGCTCGTAAATAATGGTATTTTCCGCGCGCTAGAGTTTGTAAATACTGCATTATGCAAAGCAGATGATTACATGTTTCGCATAAAAGCTGTCTTATCGATAATTCGATTTCCGGTGCTTTACAAAGTCCTGACTTTCCCGCGAAAGCCAAGTCGCAAATTGGCGGATCGCGAAAACGTCTTCGCGCGCGTCATCGCCATTGATCTTGCGCAATATTTGACGAGTCTCTGGGCCGTCTGCCAATTGCGAGCCGACTTAACACACGTTACGAATAAAGCGGCAGCGAGGACGAATGATATGAATCACAGACTGGCGTCAAGCGATTGTGCGAGAAAATGCCGTCTAACCGGAAATCATTAAAAAATATTACAATTGCACTACATACGTAAATTCGATGTTATTAGCCACTATAAATCAATTGCTCAAAATAATATGAAACAGAACGTCTTCATATAAAACAAATTTTACAAAATTGTTAAGTAAAATTATTACCGAAAATAATTTATATTTGTTCATAGTGCAACAATATAAATTTTATTGAAAATGTCTACTATATAAAATAAAATCAAACTTATGTATTCTAATTTAACGTATATTTTTATTATTTTACTCGTTGTATTATAATAAAATAATCTAAAATGTTTAAGAAAGTTTTACAAAAAATATTTCTTACAAGATGAAAAGCATTAAAGAGTATTGGACACATTTTTCGTTAAAGTAGCCATCTTATTATTTCATCAATTTTTTACTAATCTAGGTAGTCTAATTACAAGTTTATTATAAGTTAAGTTATAGCGTTTTCCACTGGGAAAACTAGCGCAACACTGGTGCACACTGAGTGCAATTTCATTGTTCCAATGTGAAAATCAAGTCACGTATTTTCAGTGTTTTATGTTCTACTGTGTTTAATTTGACAAATTTTTGCCAGTAGAACATTAAACACTGAAAATATGTGAACTGATTTTTATATTGGAACAATGAAATTGCACTCAGTGTGCACCAGTGTTGCACTAGTTTTCCCAGTGGAAAACGCTATTAGATTTATTAGTTTATTGTTTAGTTTATAATTTAAAATCACATTATACTTTATAATCTTTATAGAAAAAAGGGGTTTTATTTCCATAGTCTATTATCTTGAAATTAAAAAATGCTATGTTAACCACAAAGCTAAATATATAACGTCTATTTACTTTCAAATGAAGAAAAAATATTGAGTAAGGTATAAATCGACTTTTAAGTAGTCACTAGTTAAAGTAGTGTTTCACTGGAATATTCTTGAATTTTACATGTGGTCTCGGACTTTTGACCGGCAGTCATTTAAATAAAATATTTACATCGCTAGATTATTTTAAGATAATGTATAACTCAGCTATTTACACATTATTCGAGTCATCGAGTCGCGACGTGAGATCTAAGGAACGGCACATAATCCGTCGAGGATCTATCGGGCAGCAAACTAAACGCATTGGCATCGACTTCGCACGTCTGGCACGAGGACGCGATCGAGCCGCGAACTCCCTTTGTCCCGCGCGTGCACGCGTGCTCTTTGTTTACGCGCGCATTCCGCGGGTCCGTCACGCGTGCGGCCGCGTCGCGTCGCGTCGCGCCTACCGTTGCACTCGCCGCTCCGCGGCAGCTTATCTGCATCACAAAGCGTCGTCGCCGCTTTAGTTTGGCCTACTTATCCCGCCGCGTTTCCCCGCCCGACGACCGAAGTAATGACACATCGCCGAGATAACAATGTCAGGAACAAGAGATACGGCGAAATTTCGCCCGGAGCCATTTGCGAGGCGACTGCGATGCTCGAGATCCATTAAGGAGGTTTTAGCGTTTGATAAAACATAAAACAAGCCTATAATATATATATGATATGAATGTAATGTGTGTGATATTAACAGTATCTAGAAAAAATTTCATTGACTTTATCGTACTATTTTGAAGATATTTGATTTTAAATGTATAGAATTTTACAATGCGAAATTTTATAGATTAAAATCCGTAGATACTTTCTCTTAATTTGAGACATTTGTATGTAAGACAGAAATTTAAAATTGTTTATAATTACAAAGTAAATATTTAAGTTTGTTCTGGTAAAGTTTCATCTAAATTTAATTTATATTAATATATATTTAATTTATATTAATATATTAATTTATATTTAATTTATATATATATATATTAATATATATTAATTAATATTTAATTTATATTAATAAGTAAGGCACGTATAACATTTAACCTCAAATGAATTGATCAAGTCTATTACTATCTTTTTTTCACACGAATTATGAAGCGATATATACTTGATACAATAATAAAATACGACAAATATGATGAAAAATGCTAATTTATACATTTTTAATTTAGATTATATTAAATTTATTATTTTTTAAGATATAGTAGTAAATATATAAATGTCATGTTTATATTTCGTTACCTGCTATTGATATTTAGATCAAATGAGCGTTTTATAATTTTTATTTTTTCATTTAAAAAATATTTAATAATGTATTAATATATTAAATAAATAATATATTGATATTATAAATTAACAATGAGAGAGATGATGCTTAATGACATTAGTGAATTAAATATTGTTAATAAAGTTTTTACTTTATTATTTAAATCGTTTTTATCACAATTTTAAGAATAAACTGTTTATTAACTAACAATAAGAAGTAGCGTTAGAACTTCCTTAAAATGTACGAGAGCGATAATTTGATTTCGTGCGACGGGATGATCGCTGTAATTTAATATCGCGACTCAACATTGCTCGGAAGAGATAAAATTAAATTTCGAAGTAAATTTCGAAGTAAATTGATAAAGAATAAGCATGTTTACGAGACAGAAGTGTGAAGAATAAAAAACCATTAATTAGACAATCACATTATCTTGATAACGAAAGAAAAAGTCACATTATCATGATAACGAAAGAAAAAGTAGAAAAGCCCTAACACTAATATAATTTCGAACAATCTTGGAGAATGTCGTAATTTGTGTTTACAACATTAAAATCTTCTCGAATCGATGCGCAAATCAATTCTATCATCTTCCTCGCGATAATTTCCGACACTCACGTAAATTGCGTGGAAAAATAACCGTAATACTTACAATTAAATATTTCCGCGTCAATCGGTATACTTCTTCTATCAGCAGCGGGGATCTGGCTGGAAAGGAGTGCAGATCCTCTCATCGGCGGCCATTGTGCGAAGGGTAAACAGATGAAATCTATTATCCCACACGTCGTCGCTTAATAGCACAGAGAGTCGGCGCATCGCGATAAGCCGGTTAAAATACAAAAATCAAGATAACGCCGGAACACGGCACAACTTTTATACGATTGCGTAATAGCGGCTACGCATAAATTGAATGCGAACACTTTATTGAGTTTGTGCTTACATTAAAAATTGCGCTTGCAGATAAACATCGTCGCGCAACATATACTATGTTTACACGGCCCGATTTACGCCGAAGTTATAACATCGATGTAACATCCTATCCAAAATTTGTCTTCTTTTAATCATAATGATCATTTAAATATGAGCCCCTTTTTTGATACTTAAACTACAATTTCTAGTATACGTATATAAAAGAGATTGATTCAAATATTTAGGATATCAAAATCAGGGTTCGAAGGATACATATCAATGATATATATCGGATATATATCGTTGATATATATCATGATATTTATGCAATGATATATATCAACGATATCATGATATTTATGCAGTAATATATAATATACATATAATATATATATAATATGTATATATTATATATAATATATATAATATGTATATATTATATAATATGTATATATATTGTCTGTGTGTGTGTCTTATAAATTATAAAGAAGTAAATTCTTTTTGTTTTCTTATATTGTCTATTGTATTGTGTTATCAGTTCTATATTCGTGTTACACACGTGTTACACGAATCGTGTATTTGTTATGTATAACGTATAACTTATACAGTATAAGTATAAAACATTTATTTTTTATAATTTTTCAGAAACAATAAAAACTTTGAGTACTTTGACACGAAATTTGAAGTCTTCTTTTTAAAATAGAAAAATTTTATATATAAATATCCACAGAAGTAATAATATATATGATCGACACAACTGGCCAATAAAATATTTATTTTAATGTACTACGTTTCGGCCATGGGTTTTGGCCCTTTTCAAGTACAGGTAAATTTCCTTTTTAACACTGACATGTGTCCAAGCAACGCCATTAGTTTGAAAAAGGAGAAAT
>NJRP01000029.1:688661-700798 GCA_003063835.1 Aphaenogaster floridana
TCATTGGTCCAGCGATCTTATGTTATGCTTATGCAGCTTATGCAATTTCATGTGCGATGGGCTTTTTATGTGTTCGGGCCCTTAAAGCCCGCAACACACTCGTATCGCGGACGCGGATCGGATTGGGATTGCGGATCACGGCGAGCACGAAGCAGCTCGTCTGTGATTGGCTGAATTCCGATCCGTGATCCGCAATCCCTAATCTGATCCGCGTCCGCGATACGTAGTGTGTTGCGGGCTTTGTGGTTACCTATGGTCGAATTCTAATCTCCAATTCGCGATCCTCGATCTCCGTCGCCTAGTTTAACACGGACCTTAGACATATGGCCACTTCTTGGGGTCAAACGTAAAAAAATTTTCGCAAGTATGTCCACGCAAATGTGAATACCGCGGGAGTATCGTCGTGCTGGTATGCACTTGGAGGCCTAACATTTGTATTAACCACGTCACCGTGGACGTCTCGTCTATTGTGTTACGTTTACCAAGTATTAAATTTCACGCCTGTTGCGCGCTTTCGTGGCGCTTTCATTTTCTTCGCAATCACGCCTACAAGACGAGACATGAGTTCGTCCGCGCGATCCGAGACGCGTGATCGTTAGGCGAAAAAGAAGAAAGAAACGCGACTGCAACAGGCTGTACAAAAGAAAGGAAAAAAAGGATATAACCTGTAATTCGGACGAGGTTAAAGTCCATCAGTCTGTACGACCCGCGACGTTCGGTGCATTTATCATGTCTTACATAATAAGTCGCAAGTTGACATAATCACGAAACGTCGTTCTACGGTACCTCCGTGAAAATTATATTTGCGTAACGGTGGGTTGTATTAATTTTCGCTGGGCGAGAAATGCCAGAACCGTGACTCGAGGTCGTTCTCCCTCCGGAGGCGAGATTTGTTTCGACGATTAATCTCGAGACTCATTTTACGATCCATTAGCTTGCTTGTTTTTTCCGTCATCGTTACACGCGATTTAGAATGTCATCTAATAATTATTCATTTTACTTTTTTTTTCTTGAACATATATCTTTGTGATGGAATCGCGTTCCGAAAGATGTTTATGGATGCCTTGGAATAAATATTACACAATCTCTTGAAATTTTATTTATTTAGATTTATAGACAATGGATTTATGATAAGAGCTTGTCATAAAGCTCTTATCATAAAAAGCTTGTCTTCTTTCTTGTAAAACAACTAATGTATTTACAGACTTACTGTCAATCACATTTATTCTGAATCATGTCGCAATACGAAGATGTCATTCTGGAAGCTAAAGAAAAAGAAGAAAATTTACCAATGGACTTAGGAGGAATACGACATCGTATTCCATGGAGTGATCGTGTACTGCTAAACAGTGAAATACCTGGTTTACATGAAGTTACAGAATTATTGGATGATGATGACGCAAGTTGCCTGGCAGAAGAGGAGGATGGAGTTGGATGTCCATTGCCTTCGACGCCGGAAGATGATCATCTCCTGGATTGTGAGGTATGTATACTGTTTTCTTTTATCTTAGAAGAATGTACATTAGAGTGGAGTGATTTTTGAACCTTATGCCAGACATGGATTTTTGGAAAGAGCGTGAAAAATGATGAATTTTAGTTAAAAGAAAAAAAATGTAATGAAAATGTTCCCCCCCCCGTAAAAATCGGTGAAAATAAAAAAATTCAATGTTTTTTGTTTTCTATTTTATTTCAATATCTGTTCGGTTAGTTTAGGTTAGTTACAATTTTTTTTTAACATTTAATTATGATTTTAAATACTTAAAGATTACAATTAAATTTTACTATTATAATAAAAAAGGATTTAAGATTAATAATAATAACTTTTTATGTAAGTGTCCAGATATATGTACATGTCCGGTCACTAGGACGTTTACCTTATGTATTTTATGAGAAATATGAATAAATATGACATTTTCAGGCATGAACGGCACTAAAGCGAATTTTTCAATTTTCATTGCTTTTTACGGGGAGGGGGGGTACGTTTTCATTATAATTTTTTTTCTTTTAACTAAAATTCATTATTTTTCACGCTTTTCCCGAAAATCCATGTCTGACATAGCGTCAAAATAAAGTCAAACAAATCGCTCCACTCTAATGTACATGCAATTACATACGTTAATTAACGGTCAGTTAAACATCCATTATTTATATCACACAGATGACCGAAGTATTGAAAGCGGGAGTACTGAGCGATGAAATTGATCTAGGTGCATTAGCGCATAATGCAGCAGAGCAGGCAGAAGAATTTGTACGAAAGGTAAAAAGACATCCAGATATCTATAACAATATCGTAGTGAGAATATCTTTTCACCAGATAGTAGCAGAAAGCTAACTGTATGATCTGAATTAATCTACATTATAATTTAATATTATTAATCAGCAAAGTTTAAAACTGGAAATGTTATTTGTAGGTATGGGAGGCATCGTGGAAACAGTGTCACTTTAGAAATCTGCCAAGATGGTTGCAAGATAATGATTTCTTACACGCTGGCCATAGGCCGCCATTACCCTCGTTTTATGCATGCTTTAGGAGCATTTTTCGAATTCATACAGAAACTGGAAATATCTGGACACATTTATTAGGTACGTTGCTTTTTTATTGGTGCGATATTAAGTTATACTAAATGTATTGATGTGCACTTTCTGCATATTCTTTTAAGTATATTGTGTGAGTTTTGGTTATCGATTTCGCTCATGAAAGTGTTTTATTTTTTACAGGCTGCGTTGCCTTTATTGGTATAGCTATATTTTTTCTAACACAACCTCCTATAGAAATTCAAATGGAGGAAAAATTGGTATTTGGTACCTTCTTTGCTGGTGCTATAATTTGCCTAGGACTGTCGTTTGCCTTTCACACAGTTCATTGCCACAGCGAATGCGTGGGAAAGCTATTTTCAAAGCTAGATTATTGTGGCATAGCTATGCTTATTATGGGTAGTTTTGTACCATGGCTTTATTATGGATTTTATTGCGACTATCAACCTAAACTAATCTATCTATCTGTGGTGGTTGTCCTTGGTATAACCAGTATTGTAGTCTCGTTATGGGAACGATTTGGCGAACCAAACTATCGTCCACTCAGAGCTGGAGTTTTTATGGGTTTTGGACTCAGCGGAGTAAGTTACTTTTTTAATCATTTACGTTATACAGTTCACTCCAAACTTTATGTTTTAATTTTATATAATATCTAATAATATTCTAACTGTATTATTATTGCGCGTTTAGGTAATACCAGCAGTACATTATGCTGTCGCCGAAGGTTGGTTCAAGGCGATTAGCCAAGCATCCCTTGGATGGTTAATACTAATGGGATGTTTGTATATATTAGGCGCGTTATTTTATGCTTTAAGGGTACCTGAACGTTTTTTCCCAGGAAAATTCGACATTTGGGTAAGCGCTACTAAAAATGCTGATTTATAGTAACTCGATCTCAGATTATTTTGACGATATCGTACATTATATTTTAATATTTTAATTCTATAGTTTCAGAGTCATCAAATCTTCCATGTATTAGTAATCGCAGCTGCTTTTGTTCATTACCATGGCATTACGGAAATGGCAATGCATAGAATGACAATAGGCGACTGCACAAATCCATCGCAGGTGTTGGCTTTCTAAATCTGCGGGCATATACCTTTATCTTGTTGATAATTTTTATATGTCATTAATCTAATAAAAAGACTACAGAGAGAGATTCCTAAATCTTACGCCAGCATATTTGTGCTGTTGAAAGATACGGTAAACGTGTAAAATAGGATGGATATATATATATATATTCAGATTTATATATTAAAATATATTTTAGAATGTGTTGCTTATTTATTTAATTGAATTTATTCATTTTAAAGCTAGAAGTTACTTTTTGAAGATCTATATCATATTGAAAGCTATTTGATATTGTTAAGTTTATTTCAATTTTCTTGAAAATTAATGCAATTTGGATATATATTGAAATGCGATTCATATATTTTTTTATAATTGAGTGAATTAAATACTGTAAAATCTTATATACAGGAAATTTCGATGCGCGCGTAATCATGTTGAAATACAATATTCAAGTTGGAGTTCTCCGAATTTTCCTGAATACAAAATGTGAAAGTCTACATATCATTTAAAAAAAATACAATCTATTGCATTCGAATACTAAATAAAATGGAATTCCGACAAAAGTATACAATGTAAGCTTAATGGCTATGTATTACTTCTCCACAGATTTTGGAAATTATCTTAAAAATTATTATATAAATATTTATATATCTTTTTTCTTAAATAATTCTCTCTTTATTCATTCGCCTACATATATTGTATTATATTATAACTATAACAAAGTAATATAAATAATTTAATTACAATTAAATTATTAATTATTATAGAAAAGATTTACATCATCGAACGTTTTTGGATTACTAAAAATATCCAAGCATAAGTTGTATTTATTGGGCGCTTTGATAAAAAGAGATAAATATCTCTTTTTTTATGTAAAATTTATATACTTGATATAATATGCGAGACGAGAAATACGGACAATAGGCAACGAAAACAAAACGTGTATGTGACTAAGATTTAGGAAGCGACCGTTGCTATATGAACGATTTTGTAGCATAAGTACTATAAAATCTATAATATATTTTGAACAAAATCGTTATAAAATAATATATGGAAATTTGTTTAATATATACTATCATATATATATATATATAATGTATATATAATATATATAATGTATATATATATTTTTTGTATATATATATATTATATATGTTATACTATATATATAAAATACGTGATGTACCAATCTAATTTTTTCAAATGCATTTCTTATTTTCAAATTTGTATACCGTATTCAAAGTTCTTAATATATAGAATTCTGATAATATCTACATATATCAGATATATAAAAAAAATTTTATATATAAAAGGACTCTGAAAGGGAAGGAGAAAGAAAGTGTGTTTAATCTTTGAATTAAACATGATTGACTTATACTCCGATGTCTAATCAATTGTGTTAAAGTGTCACAATTATTACTATTCATAACGATTCCTAATCCCTAATAAATTTTTATCCCCAAATTTTTATGTCCATTTCCACCAATGTAGATTAACTTTAATCTCGGTTTAATTTACCCTATCTTTTTTTTGGTTCTAAGGCTAATATTACATGTGTCGTACGACAAAATTTTTAAACACGTTGATTGGCTGCTGGATAGAGAATTTCTGGAGACTCGAGAATTCTCTATCCAGCAGCCAATCAACGTGTCTAAAAAATTTGTCGTACGACACATGTAATATCAGCCTAAGAATTAGAAAGAAATAAAGTGTAAGTTAAGCCGAGATTAAAATTAATCTACATTGGAAATTAATCTACATTGGAAATGAACGTTAAATCGCCGAATTCGTCTGAATCAGCTACATTTTAATTACCGAATATAGAGTTTTATTATATTTATCGTCTTTGAATCTCATTATCACTTTACAGAAATCGAAAAATAAAAATTTCGATAGAAATTACGGAATACGTATAATTGAAGCATTACTTCATAAATATTAATCACTGATTAAATTAATGAGAGTTTGGCTGGAATCATTTTATATTAGGAAACATGACGTGTGTGTAAGATGTAAAGCGATTTACTTTACTCAGAATTGCCTTTTCGGACATATCGAAAGATATCGTATTCCTATATACATGAATATACACAACATATATTTTTTATTTAGAATGAAACGATACATGCACACACTTGTACACAATCACATATATATATATATATATATATATATATATATATATATGTACACCAACAAGACATTCAGATAAAAAGAAAAGATAATCTAATGATTAGTGCTTTCCATTTAGTGACACAAGTCGATACAAACGTCGTTTTATCTCTTTCTTGGATTCAATGAGTAACGAAGACAGAACGATACTTGTGTCATTTTGTGTCACTAAATGGAAAGCACCAATTATCTCTAATATTTATCTCCAATTATAATTATCTATAATATTACTGTTATCTGATATTATATTATTATATAATATTATATAATATATTATTATATTATAATATAACTATTATAAAAACATATATTATATCTTTATTGTATATTATATTACAGTAATATAATTATGATATATTATTATATAATATAATATAATATATAATTCTATTACTAATTATATAATATAATATCATATAATTATATTACTGTATTATAATATACAATAATGATATAATATATATTTTTATATAATATATCATATAATTATGTTATATTATATATTATATATGATATATAATATATCATAATTATATGTTATATTATATACAATAGTGATATAATATATAATAATATCTTATAACAATATAATATACAACAAAAACGGAATGTTATGAACTAATGTGTAGCGAATATTTCTCAGGATTCGGTCTCGAAATGTCATTTTGGGAAACGAGGTTTCCAAGCGAGACCTATTTCCGACTTCCCTCCTCTTCTAGGAGAACTCGCGTCTTATAATCCTTTCCGCGTATTCACATATCTCGTCAGGTCACGTCGGCGCGGGAGGGAACGGAGGGATTCGAACGACATATACAGTAGTGCTCAAAACCCAGTGAGAAATGACTATAAATTGAAATTCATCGAATCGACATTGAATCGACGTCGATTTTTGATGTAATTTCGATAATTTCGACGTCGATTCGATATCGATCGATGAATCATTTCTCACTGGGAGTGGGAAGTCTTTTGACAAATAGTATTCTGTGAATTACTTTATTAATACCAATACCTATACATATATATTAAACTTTATAATATATCTTTGCATATAATAACACATATGTTTAACAAAAATATATCTTAGCAAATATTAATGAATATTACATAAACAACGTAATAGCCCTGTTTACAAAGTAACGCATAAAAACTAATTGTCAAAAGACTTTTGTGTGGAGCGCTACTGTAAAAGCGAAACTCTGCATGCATGAAAAGGCGCAGCGCACTTTACGACGGGCGGACATAAGAGAGCGGGAATTCTTCTCCTTTGCTTTTTCCCTCTGCCACGCAACACCCACCACCCACGACTGACGAGAAGTGACGACACGCGACGCGATCCTGATTGGTCACCCTCGCGAGAGCGCTATACGCCGCGCGAGTTTATCAAACCCTCGTCGGCGAGCGAGCGAGCGAGTTCAGGAACGACACGAGACGAGACAAGAAGTCACCGGAGACACGAGGGTGTGAGGAGATCCATCGTCCTGGTACCATTCGAAGACCAGTCGTCCTTCGACGCGGGCTCCTTTCGAGGACCAGCAACAGAGGTCGAGAGATAGAGATCGAGAAGAACTTGATCGTCGCTGGACCATATCACAGGCAAATCAGCAGCAGCGCTATGTGTGTTCGCACGTTGGTGGGTAACGAAACGGACGAGCCGATCGCGCCGTCCACCGGTTCCAAGCAGTGCAGCAAGATGTCCCGTACCAAGGAGAAGTACATGAGGATCTACGAGGAGATGCTGGAGAAGGAGAAGCTCCAGCGTCGACGGGAGCAAGCGGAGAACGCGCTCTACCTGCCCGATCTGGCCGACGATGTCCTGGTCGCCAGCACCAATCACTACAGCCTGATGCTGAAGAAGCTGTCCACGTACTACGAGATCATGCGCCGCTCCAACGCGTTTAAGTAAGTATAAATTATACGATTCTCCACCGTGAGTGGTTTTCAGCAGAAAAATTGACTCGGGGATACGGGGACATGCGATTTTTTTTTTGTATGAAGACCGATTTCGTCAGATCTTGTTTGGCTCCCGTCTCATCTATTATGCTTCGCTTTCTTCCACCATAGGTTCTGCGACGGTAGATCTGGATTCCGCGTAGCCCAGCTAGACGTACGTGAGCTCCTGGAGTTTGCGCGAGGTCTTTGCGCCCGCAATCCGTGGACGCAGCTTTCTGGTAGATCATTCACGCTTGCTAATTCCACATGCGAAAGTCTTGTGTGTTTATATTATTTGCAGATGCATTTGCAGATGGGCGCCTATGAGGGGGGGGGGTTAGGAGAGTCATATAGCTGGATTTTAATTTTTTCAATGTAGAATGATTTTATGATTGACAATTTTTTGCTTGAAGTTTATACAATTAAAAATAAAAATCTGCATAAATGTTTCTTTAAAAAATATTATTTGAAAATACGTTCGTTTGGCATCCCTAAATATATTTACACTCTATTCCCCCCTTGAAAAAAGTTTAGAATGATTTTATGATTCACAACCAGATAATTTTTTGCTTAAAATTTATACAATTAAAAATAAAAATTTGCATAAATGTTTCTTTAAAAAATATTATTTGAAAATACGTTCGTTTGACATCCCTAAATATATTTACAATCTGTCCCCCTTCCCTTGGAAAAAGTTTAGAATGATTTTATGATTGACAATTTTAGACACAGATAATTTTTTGCTTAAAATTTATACAATTAAAAATAAAAATCTGCATAAATGTTTCTTTAAAAAATATTATTTGAAAATACGTTCGTTTGGCATCCCTAAATATATTTACACTTTGCCCCCCTTGAAAAAAATTGTAAGGGCGCCTATGTGCAGATACACTGAGAAAAAAAGCTATTGTTTCAATTAAAGTGTTATCACGAGGTGCCAAAAACATAAGTAGTTCATTCAATTGTATTATTAATAGACCCAATATTTGGGATTATTAAAACCATGATTGAATTATTGGTTTAGAAATGCAGACATTGGGTCTAATAATAATACAATTGAATGAACTACTTTATTGGCACCCCGTGATAACACTTTAATTGAAGCAACAGCTTTTTTTTCTCAGTGTAGGTCTCTGAATCTATGAGACCTACATATATCTGTTGCGCGTCACAAGACTTGCTTTCGGGAAGTTCCTATAGCAAATCATCCATATATGGTCTTTACATACGATTTGCAAGAACTCAGTATACGTATTGTCTTCGCATATGCGACGTTCTTGCAGGTTGAAATCGTTTCATAACTGCCTTCGTGTCCTTATATTGCTCGTTACTCGAGACGCATATCGGTATCAATGAACACGAACAACACGCGTAATACGACACATAAAAATAATCCCTGTATATTTCCTTGAACATATTCTCTCCGTAGGTATCGTTTGCTTCAACGTTTTGCGGAGAGCCGTTGTATAATCGAGAGTAAGCTGTCCCGTTACATTAGCTCCAAATTTGTCGAGTGGCTCACAGCGATGCACCAACACTATAAAATTTCACTGATAAAAGAACGTCTAGCGCGTATCTCGAGCAAAGGTTCAACGCGAAAGGTCGGAGCGAAGGTGGAGCGCAAAACGCGACTTTGATTGGCAATTGATTTTTTGCACTACTATCGCTACGTAGAAAATCAGTTCTCAAAACTCCTAGACGTATCTTAGAAACGAGATAATCACGAATAGAGGTACTATGTTTTCAGAAGCTAAAGTCAGAAGAGAGTACGATTCTTAATGTCCAAATGTCTTAATGTTTCATAGTTCTAATTCTTAATGTCCATTTCTATCAATGTAGATTAACTTTAACGACTTTAAAGTTAATCTACATTGAAAGAAATGGACATTAAGGATCGTACTTTCTCTTCTGACCTCAGCTTCTGAAAACGAACGTAGGCTACATCTATTCGTGATTTATCTCGTTTCTAAGATACGTCTAGGAGTTTTGAGAACTAATTTTCTGCGTAGCGATAGTGGTGCAAAAAAATAATTGCCAATCGGAGTCACGTTTTGCGCTAAGACTCTTATTCTCTAAGCAGATGCAAAAAGCTTCTGAAAATCGGGATTATTTATGTAGTACTTTAATAAGCAGGATGTTCGACGCATATTCTAATACGATGAATGATAAGGTTTAATTAATTCTGATATACTATAATTGCCAAGTGCGATAAGCTTGTGTTTGAATTAGAGATAACTCACGAGTATATTTTTTTCGAGTTTTATCGAAATAAATCATCGCTAGAGCATCGAAATCACGCGTCGCCGATGCAGCGCACGTGTGTGCACACATCCCAGAGTGCTCTTGATCGGAATTGGTTTCCGGATAATTCATAGAACACCAATCGATGGATGTTGCAAGCCGACATTGATGACGCGCAATTTGTTTCGGTTGAAAATCTTCCGTGTTTTCACAAGTCTTAATTGTGTGACGCATTTTATGACGCACTTATCGCCCGTGTGCTTCTTTCTTATTCGCGCAACTTATCTTTCTTACGTCGACACTCGTCTTCGGTCTATTTCCGAGTTGTTACGACAGCAAAAATCGATTAACGGTTTACGCGCAAAAGGTTTCTTTATCAGTATTGATCAAAACATTCGATAATGTCCCTTATATCTAACGAAACGAGACGTATTTTTTTAAAACAGATCAAATTAGCCTTGACATGCTACAAAAACTATTATGACTGTTCTAATTCTTTTATATTCTTGTGTGCGTACATCTTTATAACAATTGAAATTTGCGGTAGAGATATATATTTTTGCACATTATCTTCACAGAAGATCTTCAGATAATGTTGCAAATAGCGGACTGTCGTCAAAAGTTCCACTGATGTCTCGTGAATAAGTGATTTTTCCCAAGACGTGTCACCTTGGCATTTCCGTCTTTCCTTGATATTTTTAGAACAATGTAAATTTCAACGACGCGTGAGTCTTAACAAAATGGAAAAATTTTACGGATCTCCGCGAATCCGCTTAAGCCAGAAAGATCGACACATCGATCATGTTCCAATAATTCCGTGTAATGCCGCAGGCATCATTTTTTACCGAGTAAATGAATTCCATTCATAATTGAGAGGAACTGCGTGATCAAGTAAATCTCTCTGTTAATCGCCGCAATTATCCCGGGTGTTAACACCAGGCGTCCATAATTAACCGATCATTAAGTAATGATTATATGTCTACAACATGTCTCGCGCGAGAGCGAGGCCGATGACTGCATCTGTCATGCGATCGTATATTCTCTCGGAAAATAGAGACAGACGAATGGAACAATGCAGCCTTGTAAAGGCCTCCGCACAATCAAAAATATAAGGAACAAAGAACAGATACACTGCAAATTCAAGCGTGTTATTTAGCTGAAACTCTTCTTACACATTTCTTGCCGTTTTAAATCATGTCATTTAACACGATTGAACGTATTAATTTTTAACTTAATACGATTAAACGTGTCAAATAACGTGATCTAAAATGGCAAGAAACATATAGAAAGAGCTTCAGTCAAATGTGTCATTTTTAGATGTTTATGTGTGTAAAAATAACACGCTTGGATTTGCAGTGTATTAGCGGTTGGGATGTGGAAGAAAGAAGAATCTTCTTTCTTCTTCCTTCCTCATCCCAATCGCTAATATCTGTTCCTTGTTCCTTATATTTTTGATTGTGCGGGGGCCTTAAGGAGCTTGCACAATAAAAGGAATAAGGAATAGGGAATAGAGAACAGAGAACAGAGAGAACAGGCGTAATGTATTTACTGCGTTACAATGCACATGGCACACAGAATATAGAATAAAATTTCATCGCTGTTCCTCAGTGCTATTCCTCTGTTCTTTCTTCTGTGTTAATGAATTATTTACGTTTCATATGTTAATATTGAACTGTTCTCCATTCTCTGTCTTCCCCTGTTCCTTATTCCTTTTATTGTGCGAAGCCCCTAAAAGATGCGCAGGCGAACAGTGCAACTTGAATTCGAGCGTTTGTCACTCTTTCTCTCTTTTTCTTTCTTTCTTTCTCTGAGGTCTCACCTGTGCAGATTCATCAATCTTCCTTTTCGTCGCATTCCGCATTCTCTTAGGATATTTATATTTTTCATAGGTATCTTTGTAAATCCCACATTTATAAAGAATAGAATTATACTTTTATAAATAGCATCTTTAATAAGATGTTCTTTTCTTTGTAAAAACGAGTTCAGTTTGGACCGACAATATTCCAGATGTCCTCGATAGACCAGGCTCTGCTTCATTGCAATTCTAAATTAAATTTTATTACAAAGATATACATAATTTTTGTCGCGTTCTAGGATATTTATATTTCACAGGTGTCTTCTTAAATCGCGCATTTATGAAGGATAAAATTATACTTTTATAAATAGCGTCTTTAATAAGATGTTCTTGT
>NJRP01000029.1:701502-736920 GCA_003063835.1 Aphaenogaster floridana
AAACGCGGTAACTTAGTAGGATTAAATTTCTTGCTGAGAGTTTCATTATATTAGTCGTTATATCACAAATTATCATCTTTTTCAGTAATATATGTAATGCGTGCACTTTTCGCACGCAAGGCGTCGGTAATTCTTGTTTGCACAAGCATAATGGAAGATAATGGACTTCCTCTCGCGCGCTGGAATTGCATACGTGCGCATTCACGGGCTGGCAACACGACTCCAATAAAAAAGATATAATTACAGACTCCGGGCGCCTCGGGCGGCCGCAGAAACTCGTTCGTGACACAAAGGCGTGGGCAATATCTTGTCGGGAACGTTCTTTATTAAATGGCCTGGTAACGTTGATCGATTATTCGACCGTCTCGAAAATGCATCCTCAAAACTGTTTCATCGTCTCCGCGATAATTACTTTCGCGAAATGATTACGCTGACGGTTCTTTAATGGCTTTAATGGTTTTTTAATCTTATTGGTATCCCAATCGGCCGATCAAAGAGAGAGAGATTGCGTCCGTATATTTATTTATATTTCGCGATGCATCATAAATTTCGTATTATTTCGTAATATGAAATATCGCGGTGGATATCGTGTATGGATATGAATCACCGTTAAAAACTGTGTCAGAATTGCACCTTGCACTCCTCGTTTGCCCGTACATGGACCTAATTAACGGTTTGGTTATTATCAGTGTACTAGTAATAACTGATCATTCGATAATCGGTGACACACGTAAATCTCAAGGATTTCTTTTTATAGAAATTTTGCTCTAAGCGACGTGCAAATGAGTTTAGGAGGATTTCTGCCAGAAAAGATAGACATGTCCAACATGCGTTCTACTTGCCACATGTTGTAGCTGGCAATTCGCCAAGTTAGACACCTTTCGCATCTGCAAAGAATCCGCAAATGAAGCTTGACTAAGCGATTTTGTTCATTTTGCGATGTTCCGTTATGCCGCGCAGCCGGTGTTTCTATCCGGAACACGCCATAGGGTACTTATCATTTTTATTCTTTTTATGCAAGCTACATTGCAATCTACCATTTATTCTACTTGGACCCGGTTGCACCAACGTTATTTTGGCTTTGAGCGAGACTTGAAACTTTAAATTTGTTGTACCAAAGCAAAAGCGACTTAAAGTGCTTCAATTTGCGCTTATCTTAATAAGATAAGCACTTTAGGTATCGCTTTTGCTTTGGTACAACAAATTTAAAGTTTTAAGTCTCGCTTAAAGCCAAAATAACGTTGGGTGCAACCGGGCCTTATTCCATAATTAATTAATTTGTTAAATTCATGGCCCAAGCGGTAAACTTTCGATGATCAGCAACACTTAACGTTTTCCTTCTCTCCGTATTTTAGACGTTTCTTCAATTTGTTGTGTTACATTAAAATTGATTAGATACATATTTACACAGGGAAATCGTGCACTTGGCAACTGCGACAAATTAACTTAGAATCTAGTTATATCTTGGGATTAACGCAGGCGATGTTTTAACGGCGATAAAACGGAGAGACCGGATGCGTGGAATAGAGATTCGCGCGTATCGCTTCGCGTCATTAATAAAATCGGAGAGGACTGATTTTGCGGATCGTATGCGACCGCGGTCTGTACGGCGGGTGTCGTGCGTGCCTTCTCGCACGTTTCCCGGTGGCACTTGATAATGCCAGGCTCGACTCGGTGCACCTACACGATGAACGCTCGCACACGCATAGGTGCGTCCGGCACGTTGAATTACGGCCGTATATCCGGACCTGATCACCCCGACTCTCCCTCTCGCGAATTCTCTGTCATACGGGAACGGAGAGTAATATTTTAAATGGAGAAAGGAGCTTCCTCCTTCCCCCTTTATCGACGAAGTAAAAAGTGGGAAAAATCAGAAGGTGGAAAATAGAAAGAAGCTAATAAATGAGCTGGAAAAGCGAAAAATCGAATATATATGTATATGTATGAAAAACAGCGCGAATCTGCATTTGCCTAAAATGAGAAAGAGAGACAAAGAGTAAGATATAGTATATATGTATATATATATATATATATATATATATATATAGATAAGTATACATATATAATAAAATATATATATATAATTATCTGGGATCATCTGGGATCATCTCTAATGACTACACTACAAAGAGAAGAGTAACAAAAAATTAAATTATCAAGTCTCATGGAAGATTATAAGATATACTGAAAGCAGCAAATCTGCATTTGCCTAAAATGAAAAAAAGAGTAAGATATAGTACATATATATGGATATATATAAATAAGTATATATATAAAAATCACTTGGGATTTTTGTAATGACTACGCTTCAAAGAGAAGTAACAAAAAATTAAATTATCAAGTCTCGTGGAAGAGTATAAGATATATATACTGAAAGCAGCAAATCTGCATTTGCCTAAAATGAGAAAGAGAGACAAAGAGTAAGATATAGTATATATATGTATATATATATATATATATATAAGTATATATATAGATAAGTATACATATATAATAAAATATATATATATAATCATCTGGGATTTCTAATGACTACACTACAAAGAGAAGAGTAACAAAAAATTAAATTATCAAGTCTCATGGAAGATTATAAGATATATATACTGAAAGCAGCAAATCTGCATTTGCCTAAAATGAGAAAGAGAGACAAAGAGTAAGATAAAGTACATATATATGGATATATATAAATAAGTATATATATATATAAATCATTTGGGATTTTTCTAATGACTACGCTTCAAAGAGAAGTAACAAAAAATTAAATTATTAAGTCTCGTGGACGATTATAAGATACACTGAATACACACGCTATTGCAAATTTTCGCGCAATCGGCAATATATATATATCACCTGGGATTTCTAATGACTACGTTGCGGAAAGAGGAAGTAACAAAAAATGAAATTGTCAAGTCCCGTCGAAGATTACAAGCTATACTGAACACACACGTTATTGCAAATTTTCGCGCAATCTACAAATAATTCTCATTAATCACCTATCAGATCCCCATCATTAAGACGTCTGTTTCGAAATGTACATTTTGACAATATGTATTGTGCGCTTATCATGACCGATGCAAAAATGGTGAAATCTAAGAGACTGAAGTATTCGTTTTCGATGACGGGGTAGACATAACGCAAAATGCTCGGTAGACAAAAATTTTCGCCTCGCGTGCGCCCGTTCGTGTCGAATTTCTGATTTAGTAATCTCTCGAGGAGGCAGCTGTGCAAGAGACTCGCGAATTACTCGTGCCGATGGCTTCTGGGTGACCTCGTGGTGATTACTCGACACATGAAGGGGATCGACGATCAATGCGATTACGCGCGTCGTATTGTCACAGTTTCTTATCGAGAACAAGCACTTGTTGCTAGAATAAGTTTCTTTCTCTCGGCGCGGCTGCATCCCTCGTGATTTTATTCGCAAACGTGAAATTAGTCCAAGGATGAGACGCGTCTGTATTGGTTTACGGCGGCTTCTCTTATCTGCTTAACGAAAGAGAAGTAATTTTTCTCACCGCGAGTACATATCTCGCGCGTTTGCCTCGTGCAATATTGACGCTATTGCGCAAATTACACGCCGGCAAAGATCATACAAATTTATTTATACAACGTCACGTAGCATTATCGAGCCCCTTATGATTTGCACCTGAAATTTTGTAAGTGGTTCCCGTTGGACGGCGCGAATAAAAGTAAAAGCTTCGCGCCGTTAAAGACATGCAATTATTTGTTTGTTGTGTGATCGACGAACAAACAAACGATTAAGACCGTCGCGAGCAATAATTTCATGCCTCATCATGTCAAATTGCATTCGGTTGCATATAGATTAAGTCACGCGCGTTAATTCTTCCTGGTACAAAATTTTTCATATAAGAACATATATATAAACATATATATAATTATACATATATAAAATATGTCCATATATGTTTTTCTTCTCTTGTGTATAATATCTGTTCGTATATATAAAAAAAATAATAATAATTTAAAAATTAGAAGGCTAATTTTTGCATTGTTTTTTAAAATAAAAAGTTAAATTTGTGAAGAAATGAGAAAAAATTGCCTATATATAATCGTATATAAATATAGAATATTGTATAATTTAATTTTACTTTTAGAAACACAAAAAACAATGCAAAAGTTATTTTTCAATTATTATTTTTTTGCTTGTATAGATTTATTATTTGTAAATATTTTTATATGAAAAATTTTTTACCAGGTTGTAAAATGGAATGGAATTAAATATATATCTCGCTTTTTATAAAATAGAAGTTTCAAGTACAATACTTATAAAATACAATAAATATTTCGTTTTTTATAAAATACAAAGGATTTGAATTTATTGAAAACGCACGTTTGCGGTTTCGAGTTGTTGCAAAAAAGAGCACGGCACCTCTGGATGTTCAACCAATATCATTCTTCATAAACCATGCGAGACACTTCGGAGAATTTCGAGAAAGGGTCAGGCACACGCACGTGTGCATACGCATGCACACGTGACATGTATATACGTAAAAGAATTATTTCTTTTTCGTCGTCTTTAATATGCCACAGGCAGCATTTTATCCCAGCGGGAAGTGCCTGATGAAATTTAATAACGAGTTCTCCAGCTTCTCACGTTGCCCTTTTAATATTCGTGTCATACAGAATATAAATGATATCTCGCTCATGTAACGTTCTTGAAATAGTTTTTCATCTCTTTATGCAATTTTAATATCTCGTGTCGCATCGAACTGATGATAATAGATAATAGATATCATGGGCCTTCATGAGGGAGCGCAAAGAGGGGCACATGCCCTTGGATTTTAATTTTTTCAATTTAGAATAATTTTATGATTGACAACCAGATAATTTTTGTTTGAAATTTATACAATTAAAAATAAAAATTTGCATAAATGTTTTTTCAAAAAATATTTGAAAATACGTTCGTTTGGTACTCCTAAGTATATTTACACTCTGCCTCTCCTTGAAAAAAGTTGTAAAGGCACCCATGATAGTTATAATAATTATTACATGATAGTTATATAATTTTACATGTGAAATTCTTCAGTTCGATTTAGAATGAAGTGCAGAAAAATCTATATGGATGTCAATCACGATTGCTTATATTGGCAATGAAGGAGTAGAGCATTCCCAGGCGCCTTCAATCTCGGCGAATTTATTTGACTTTGACGTCATGTCACGACATACGCATAAATCAGTGCTAAGTGAGGCATGCTGCGGATTATCTAACGCAGAGTTGCACGTGATGGAAATTGATATCGCGGCCGTATCACGCGTATGAATCTACGGTTCAATGTAGTTTGCGAATTATCTAATTGCCAAGTAGTTTACTTGCCCGACGATATCACGCGTATCTCGCAAAAATTGCACTGAGGAATTATTTATCAGCGAATTTTCCAGCAGCAAGAAGAGATAAGAATGCGCAAGAAGAGAGCAGAGATCTGACGTCAATCGAGTCTGAATTGATACAGTGATAGAAGTTTATTCCCTGAATTCCTCGATCAATTCGCAATTTTCTTCAATTGGTATTCCCATAAAATCATTTTCGTGATCGAGAGACCAAGATTTATTAAATCTGTGATTGTCGTTTTGCAGGATTCTTTTTTACACGACGCAACCCGCGCACGTAATCACGATCGCCGCAGTCTTATTCGTTACATCGGTTCTCTTTCCATTTAAAGGAAGGATGCAGGTTTCTAATCATACTTCTTACTCAAGAATGATGTCCTTCATTTATCTCGCATCCTTCGTCATACACTTGGGTGCTCAAATCTGGATGACTTTTGTATCAGGTATGTATCTATATATATAATCGAGAAATATTGAATATATATTTTTAATAAAATATATAAGGAGTATATAAGGACGAAGTAATCTCTTGATTTCCCTCGTTCTCTAATTGATTTAAATTGACTTTCTCTGAAATAATATACGATTTCTTTACAGGTCTGTCGTTATACTTTGCACTGCCGCGGCATGCATTCGGCGAAGTGCAGCGCGTCCTATTTCCGAGATACTTCACGATTAACGCGTGTCTAAGTCTTATCACGCTCCTCATATTTGTCAAGCACCATCCAACGCCATGGGACGCTGAAATTGCTGTTCAGGTATGTAGATAATTTCCTAAAAGATTTGCCACATTTGATATAAAAAAACTAAGACATATAATTTAGCTTTTTCTGGAACTTAGTTTTTATTTAATCTGAAATTTATAAAGAATTTTAAAAATTCTCTCAGAGAAGTAAAAGAAACTTGTGTTATATGTGCAGGTTGGTGCAATGTCCGGAGCCTTTTTCTTGGAGCTGCTGATACGTCTCTACCTGACGCCTCCACTTCTCCAGCTGATCGTGCAGAAAAACAACTTCGAACGCGCGGCGGGCGTCGGCAACGAGATAGGTCGTCACAATCCTGGACCGCTTAAAAACTGTACGCATTACTTGAAAATCCACCGTGCGTTCCGTCGAGTGCACGTGTGCATAGCCATGGGAAATATGGTTACTATGGCGTGTACGGTACTTCATCTATATTATATAGCGAGCAAATTATGTGCTTTGTAAAAAAAAAAGAATAATTAGTTTCCGGTCATAAAATTTATATATGCATTCGTTCGAGAACTCGAAGAAGTCCTCGAAAAGAGTATAAATTCTAGAAAATAATTTAGAGATAAAGCATCAGTAGTAATACGTTAGTAAAGTACGTGTCTTGTACGGTGGTAACGGAAGTCTAAACGCACCGTAATATTCAGACCTGGTGGTGCAAGATGTGATCTTTCCTGCCATTAAAGTTACTTGCAACAAGTTAGACTGTATAACGAGTCTTTCAGTGTAGCTGCCTTGAATTTTAAACCTTGAGAATATCGAGGTATGCTAGTACATTTTGTACCAGTATAATCTGAACTTACTCTATGTTGAAATGGAATAAGTATTCAGAAGATCACCATAGATATTATTTGCATGATGTAGGGGTCACGCTGTGACCCTTATCCTCAGAGCTACTAGCCAATTCGGGAGAGAATCAAGCCGAAGCAAAGGTAAAAGAACAATTTTAATTTCTCACAAATATGATCTGTTTACAACTCGTTAGTAGTGCTGTATAAATTATTGCTGAAAGTAGTGCGAAACGCGTGCATGTAATTTGTGAGAATGTCTAGAGATTGAGTGGACATAATTTATTCATCGGCACGAAGTGGTCGGTGCTTTTATGTAAATAATATATATCTCGGATGAAAATATATCGATTCATTTTGAGATGATTTAGGATAGATATATACAATATTTTTATACGTGTATTTTATATATTATAAGCTTTAAGGCATGTATTCGTGCCAAAGCGATTTTTTTTATTATATCGGCGCGAGAACAATTAAACTCTTGCGCTAAAAATGTATTAACAATTAGATCCAAGTATCTTGTCTACGATTGAAAATCGTGGGCTTAGTAATACTTAGAAATTTTCCAAGAATATTTCATATCGAATTGTTTTGCGATTTTAAGATCATCATTATTATATTGGATGCAATAAAAGTATATTTACTCTGTATCAGAGTTAATGATATTTATTGAGATTGCACACTAAAAAAGATCGTATAGATATAAATGTAGTGATATCAGTACAGATCAAAATGAAGGAATGAATCGACACAGTCGTTTTATATTAATTGAGTGTATTATAGACTCATACACACACGGAGCTCATTACTGTAAATAACTGCGTTCTGTTCATTTAACACTTGTAAATCATACGATATTTCATATAACAATATATGGGTATGTAATCATTTTGTAATTTTTAAGTCTTATTAATTATTGATATACCTTCCCATAAGTACCAATACTCTAATCGAATATTTGCGTAATACATTTTAAATTGTCAATGAATATTTTATGATATAAACAGATTAAACTGCGAGTTTAATATTCCTATCAATGACAATATAATCGTCGAGTGCGTGGTATATTCGTACGGTGTCATTGCATTATATATATCTTCATATATCAAAAATTTACATCTATATAAAAATCTGTACATTACATACTAAAAATTGCAATCACATGATCACATTCTATGAATTAATTAATGCTACAATCTAAAGATTTTATCTGGTTGCTATAATAATAGTTGTAAAATTGTTTTCTTGCCTGTATCTAACATAACTTAAGAATGACATTTAAAACGATTGATGCCTAATTAATTACATATTAATATGATTTAAGTATCCATAATCTTGCGAAACGATTCCTAATATTATTAAGTTTATAATATTTCTATGAACATATGTACAATTATGAAATGCATGAAATGAAATATTTTCTATTTATTCGTTCCAAGACAAGATATATATATATATATATATATATATATATATATATATATATATTTCTTACGTTAATGGTAAAAAGATTTATTCCAGTAGCATCTATTCGAATGTCTCGATGCAAAATGAATGTGTTTCGATAAAGAAGACTTCTCATTTATACTCGAAGAATCTCGGCCGCTTTGTTGTAACAAATAGCTATCCAGTCCGGCTGTGTGGCGCCCCACTGAATTTGGTTGACTTCGCCTTCCGCGGCAGTGTAAGCGAGTATAGGATCCTCTATTGCTCTTGGCATTTGTTGTATATCCCAAATTAAAGCTTGATGATCATCACCGGCTGTACAAATGTGACAGGATGAATGCGGTGCCCAGGCTATCCCGTTAACGCTGGCTCTGTAACCAGAAAGAAAAAGATTAATTGAGGAAATTCCTTAAAGGAACCCAGTATAACAAATGGAATATCTGCGCATTGTAATATTAATTTGTACATATAAATAACAATCATGACTGAAAACATGGACTGAAAATGGTTAATATTAAACCGTTTTATATTCACCTGTGATTGTTCAATCTCGCAACAGGCGTGCATGGCACGCGAACGTCCAGAATGATGACTTCACATGCATCCATCGCCACAGTAGCGAGATAATTGGGATCCTGCTTGTTCCACGCTAATCGTAACAGCGGAGTGTGCTGCGGATCCTCATAGATTATCGTTGAGTGCTCCAAGTGTCGTAGATCAAACATCCTTACGGATCCGTCAGCGCCGACGGAGGCGAACATATCGCGACCACCTCCGGCACGGCTGAACGCGATATCGTATACTTCTTTGTCGTGCGCGATCAGTTGTGTCTTCACGTGACCGGTGACCATGTTTACTCTGCCCAGCACCTGTCCTGTCTCTAATCCCCAAATGGTGCAAGTAGTGTCTATGCTGGAAGTTCCGATTAGATTCGGATCCACCTCGTTCCAATCAAAAGACGTAAGAGGCGCACAGAAATCCGAGTTCTTATTGTTGTTTAGGACACACTCCAAACGAGTCTCTGGTTCTGCGGCACGCCATACCCTCAGATAATCACCAGATGTGGCAAGAAGATCGGGAAACTGACCTGGCAAATATTCATTTATTTAATTAACAATACAAATCTCAGAATAATTTAAAATAAGGAAATAATTAAGTACCTTTGCTGTCCGGTATCCACATTATTTTTGTAGTCGGATAAGGATGGTCAAATGTACTTTTAGCACTGAACTCGGATGTTTCTTCGTCCAATGAAACAATTTGTACTTTATTATTGTACTCCTCTACAAAACTTCCCAATGCGAGACGAAACCTTTTGTCGGGTCTCACCGACCAATTCATGCTGTACAACGGCCATGGCGCTTCGTACTTGTAGATTTCTTTCCGTTTCGGTGGTACAGTATGCATAGCCATGATTATGCCCTGATATTCCTGCTTCTGTTGCACAGATCATTTATTTAACATTAATTTAACAATTTCAGAAAATAATATTCTTTAATAAAAAAGAATTAAATGAACAAGAAAATTATGTTCTTTTCTTTGAGAAGTAAAATATACATAAAAATATTTATTAATTTTATTAATTTAACTTAATTAAATATATATTAATTCAGGTAAATTAAAATAATGCAATCGATGAAAAAATTTATTGACTAACCTGATAATTGTACGTTATAAGAGAACGATCACCAAGAATAATCTGACTGCCAAGAGCTTAAATGTCTGTTACCATCATATCGCTGGGAAAGATAAGATCAGACTAAAAGACATAAAGATTCACGTATATACCGCGTCTACAATGAAAACTGTGGAAGACCACACGAAGAAAATTGTTCGGGAGAAGCTCCGGAAGAGCGTAGCTAATACTCCGAATATAAAATGACACCCTTTTGGAAATCGCAACCGAATACGACTGTAAAAATCTTCCGAACTCTTTCAACAGATCTCGAATAGGCCGCAGCTTTCTCTACTTATGAAAAATGTACCGAATCCCATGGACAGCATACAACGTAAACACTATGTCGGCACGTCGCTGTGCGTTCCATAGAATGCATTTTATAGATCGATCATTCGCTATAAAAGCGGTCATTAATGCCTACCCTTTTGAAGTTAGCTGCGTTCCAGGCAGACGCGTCGCATCTAGGTATTCGCGTATCATGACTGTTCAGTCTAACGTTGCTTCGGAAAGATTCCTTCATGTAGTTTGCTCTCTTAATATTTCTTACTTCGTGGCATAACGTTTGAAAGGTGTAGTTTGTTTATAAAAGATTAATATAGTTTGTTTATAAAAGATCAATATAGAGAGTAACGCAATTCTATTTTAACATATTATGGCTGGAGAAGTGGTTGTTGATGCACTGCCGTATATCGACCAAGGATATGATGAACCGGGCGTGCGAGAAGCGGTGAATAAGAATTACATTCCTTTTCTTTGTAATCTGACGAAATAACTTTTTTTTAGGCGTGTATCTTCCACTGTGGAAGCTGTGGAAAATTAGCGTCTTTAACCCTATTATTGGATTATATGACGCCCGAACTCGAACCCTAACCTCTACCTATTTTTTTTACACTATTCTCACTTTTTCCTGTTCTTAGCCGAATAATTATAACTCTGAACCAAATTACGAAGAAACCCCTAAAAAACCTAATAACAGATGATGCAACAGGCTACCTATTGCGTTAGATTTTCAAAAATTCAGAAAGGAACGTCCTTCCTCCATAAAGCACCAAGCACGACTTTTCTGACAAAATAACAGTAATCCGATATAGGTTATATTTTGAAGGTGTTGTATTAAGAAAAGTCCTCGCATTTTTTTTATTTCACGAAATATTTGGAGTTCAATGTTGTACTTCAGGCGCTGGCGATGGTGGAAGAAGAGACACGGCGTTACAGGCCGACGAAAAATTATTTGGAGCATCTGCAGCCTCTGTGCATAACTACTTTCGAGACGGATGTGATGAAGCACGAATTCGAGAGGATGCAGAATCGCTTGCCGATGGAAGTGCTCAGTATGAAACGTTACGAGCTGCCACCGCCTGCATCTGGCAAGCTGAACGATTTAGCTGCATGGAACGAGAGTGTGGAGAACAGCAGCGCGCAATTGGAGCATCAGGCCACTAGGTAGACAAAGATTTCATCAGCCTCTCATCTCTTTCTTTGATTTTTGTACTATCTTCTCCATTTTGGTACAATCTAGAATCTGTAATTTGGAACTGATGATGGATTACGGTTGTGAAGCATGGAAGTCCTACTTGGAAGTACTGGTTCAGTTGCTAGGACAGGCGCAGAAGCAGCTGCAGACGCTGAGGAAAAAGATTCAGGAGGTCAACTGGCAGAGGAAATCGATGCAGACTCAAGGAGGCGATAAACTGAGAGCTCTCGAGGCACAGTGGGTCGGATTGGTGTCCAAAAATTATGAGATCGAGCAGGCTTGTGTGCACTTGGAGGAAGAGATGCAGAAAATCATGATGAACAAAGAGGCTGTGGAGATCAATGATGTACCGGCGGAGGAAGGGCCCGATATCCCGGAAACTAATGCTACAGAGACTATGGCATTACAGATGCAGCAGCAGGAGAATCAGGAGATTTAGTGTAACGCAAATTTTATGTATATAAATAGAAATAAATAATTTATACAGATGTAATAATGGATTCGTATCCATCAAGTATTCGTGGACGCATTATGGAGGATGTCTATAATAAAGCACAGTTTATTTCATTATAGTTTACACGTATCACACTTGTGGTTTATGCTTTTACAATATACATATGTACACGGCGGTTATCACTATTGTAATCGATAGCGCGATACACTACTAATTAATTATTTGTAGTTTACGTGCTGAAGGATCTGTTTTATAATAGGCTGTTTGCGTTCGTGTATCGACATATTGCACACATTGCGTAGGCCTAGCTGAATCGTTTTTTTTTATTTTCGTTAGGACAGCAGCAATATATACCATGATATAATTACAAAGCGAATAGCTAAGCGCTTTTACTTTCGACTATTCGGTGTAAAAAAATACGTGTGTGAGTTCGATCTCCATTTTGCGTTCGATCATGTCCCCTCGCGATGACAGGACAGACGTTAAAAGTAATTATTGGATTACTAAGCTTGCACCGTGCGTCATTTTTACCGTTTAATCACTCAATTGTCATAAGGATGTTTCGCTGGCGCCAGAACTTTGAGACTGCAATGCCATGCTGCCCTTGTAGCCCATCGATTCCTCCTCCAGTAAAGCTATTCGTTGCTTCAGTGTTTTCACCTGCAAACAACAAAAAATTAATTTAGGAAATAATGCAATTACATTATGTATCTGATGCGACTTGATGCTTGCTAATATACATTATGGTTTTAAAACACGTCACAGTGAAAGGTGGATATTTTTTAAAAATGTATTATATATAAAATATAATAAGTATATTATATATTATTATATACTCGAAATATATAAAATAAAATTTTAAATGATTTATGTTTATATAACATTTTTTAAAAATTCATCTCCTAAAGTGTATTGGCATAATTAAAAATCACCCTATAAAGGCTGCGGTCCACTTGATGCTACAAATGCTTTGAAGCATTCTTTGATTGGTCAATTAATAGAATTCTTTATTTTGATTGGTCAATTGAACGCTTCGAAGCATTTGTAGCATCAAGTGGACCGTAGCCATACATATATATGTGAGAGCCTGTCAATGCGCATGTGCTATCAAGTATCAGGGACAATTCAACATGGCGGTAGTCGAGTAGCAGAGGGAATGGTTGTGCGATTCGGTGAGCCGAATTTAGACATTTCGATGGTACTTTATAGTCTAAGATTGCGGAAGCTACTCAAAAGACTGCCGGGAAAAGCGCTCGGCGAGTATCGACTGCTGCCGGTCTTTTTCATCCTCGGGGCTGCCTTGGAATACTCCATGATCCACTGGCAAGTGGGAGAGGTTAACTTCTACAAGACATACAAGCGCCGAAGAGTGGAGGAACTGGTGGAGGAAAGGCTAAAGCAGGAACAGGCCTAAAGGCAATTTTTGCGCCAACTTTCTATTGGAATATCGCGCAATGGCTAATAATATATCCGTGCCACGTTATATCATTTTCTGCGCGGTAGCAATAGTTACAACGCTGGCTGGCGCACAATACGTTCACCAGGTTTACAAACCACTCGCGGACCTGGAGGATCTGGTCGAACAAAGACTAAAGGAGAGACGGAAAGAGCTGCAGAAGAAATAATACCACACAGAAGAATGTATCTAGTGTAATAAATTATTACTGTTTTTACGAACGAGTGATTAATGTGGATATTTCACCTATTTACTTAATCATACCTGCGCAGCGTGTCTCTCTACCATTCCCAGCATCTGTTGCTCCAGCTTCTTCAGCCTGGACTGATATTTCTTCTTGGATTTCTCCAGAGTTTGAACCAGTGCTCTGTCGAGAGCGAGGAAATTTTTATTTTTATTCAAAGTATATATGCATAGCGAGCAAATTTTCCACAATAATTACCCGTTAGCTCTTTTCAAGTCGTTGACGAGTTCGGCAGACTGCTGATGCCTGAGTTCGGAATTCTTATTGACTTCGTCCAAGGTTGAGATCAATTCCTGCAGGCGTTCCTTCAGTCTCGCCTCCCTGCCAAGCGCTTCGATCAATTCAGACTCCATTCCCTCGCTCTCGTTGTCACTTAAACCTCGATCCTAAAGATGCTTTCAATTAGTTCAAGACTGCAAAAAGAGAACGATTCGAAGATGTTATACGCAATACCTTGTTTGTCGCCATCGCGAGCATAGCTTCCGCATCACTCAGCTGGCCCTGAAGGTGCTGTATGGTGGCGTGTTGGGCCGCGATCTGCGTGTCACGCGCGTTTAGCTTCAATTCTATCGTAGCGCGTTCCTTCTCCAGAAGGAATACCCTGGCGCGTAACTCGGCCTTGTCTTCTCGCATGGCCATTAGTTCCTAAAAATAAAATAGTGAAATAAATTTTACGAATATCGAACTTTGGTTTAAAATTTTTACAAATTTCAAATTCTAAAATTTCCTCTCGAGTTTTTAATTTAGCTAGATACCGACCTGCATAAGCACGGCAGTTTCCAAGTCGAGTTTCCTGGCCTCCGCTAGAGAGATGGTGTTCTTCGAGTTCAGGGGTTCCGCGTGCACGCTCTCCAGCTCGACCGCCGTCGACCTGACCATTGTACGTTCTCCCTTCAGCCTACCAATGTGTCTCCTGAGTCGCTGCTCGTCCTCCACACTCCACGTTATTTCCGATCTATCGAAAAGGCATTTGTGAGAAAAATTGCACACATCACGCACGACGTAAAATACTTACTCGTCCGACAAGACCATGCTGTCTTCCCACGGAGCGCCCAGCGCATTAGTACAGTCGTTCTCAAGTCTATTTAGGACGTGATACGCAACATTTTCGGCTGCCCTTCTATTATCGATTGTTATACCGTTCCTCTCGGTGGAGAGTGCAATTTCGCTCTCCAGCAAAGCGACTAGAACGTCATAGGCCTCGATCGCGCGATCACTAAACGAAAGTGCGAGTCGCAACGCCGTCGCATTCGACTCGTACTTGCCGACTAATAAGCTCAACCTGTAATGCGAAAAAAAGATGATCATTTTATGCATATCGTTTGTATTACTTTAACGAACGTACCTGTCGCATTGCGCCTTACTCTCGTGCAATGTGAGTGCAAGGACCGCGTTGTTCGCCCGCGCGTGTTCGAGTCGGCTGTTTAATCGCTCTGTCTCGACCTCGAACTGCTTCTCAGAGCCGTTCAACTCCTGCAGGTTCGATTGCTCCAGAAGATCCGACACGAGATGCTCGGCGACCATCGTGGAGCACACCTGAAATACGTTGGAGTATAATTGCGTGTTCGCCGCAAAATTACACGGAAAGAACGGTTTTGCTGAAGTATCTAAAAATTTAGCCAGATACAGATCGGAAAATAATTATGGGACCTTTGTCATTATGCAGCATGACAATGCTGAAAAAAGTTTTTACATCCTAGCAAACAGCTTGAGTGTCCTACATAATTATTTTGGATAGTTAACATAATTATTTTCTGATCTGCATCTGACTAAATTTTTAGATACTTCAGTAAACCTGTTCTTTCCGTGATAGGAAAAGAAAGATACATATGTATGTACAAACGAAATTTGTACCCCGAGATTGGTGATGTCCGGACCGGTAATGTGCCTCTCGTCCGTCCTCCTCAATCTCACCCTCTCTGCCATTTTGAGAACCGGCGGTTCCTCCCTCATCACGCTCTTTGTTGGAGGTGTCTGTAGCGGCGGCAAGAGCGGCGAGCACGGCGCCGTCAAAGGTTCCGGCGAGCTGGTGTTGCCTCTCGTCTGCAGAAAGAAAAGAGGCGAGGTGTGAAAGAATGAAACGAGGGGAGCTATTGCATTTTATTAACGTCTCTTTGTTTCTCGATCTTAATTCTCGTTCCCCTTCAATTCTCTTTATTAATATTAATCTTTTATTTAAATATCAGTTTCGTTTTTCATGAAAGGACCGATTTCCGGGGACTGCTGCTCACTCTGAGTTCTCGACGCGGCGAATCGCTGCTCGTCGTTTGTCTCTGATTGCCGCTCTGACTCTGACTCTTGAAATGAACCAGTTGCGCCTGTAGACTCGTGATCTCCGCCCGTAACGCCGTGATCTCCTCTTGCAGCGTCGCGACGGCGACGCTTTGGCACGACGCCGCTTGCTGCGTGGGTTCGGGAGTCGGCAACGCGGCCGGACTGTCCAGCTGTTCCCTACCATTCTATATAAAAAATAATATGTACTTTTTAACACTAGAACTACCGAAACAGTCAAAATGACGGGTTTGTAATTTTTTTTTAATTTCTTAAATTTATAATACAGCATTTTCTGAGATTTTCCATGACTTTTATTGCAATATGTAAATGATTATGATATATACATTATACATATATCTTTTTTGAAAAAAAAGGAATAAAGGGAAAAAATAAATTGAACAATTTAAATATATATATTATTATATTATTTAAATATACTATATATATATAGTATATATGTATAGTATATTTAAATAATATATTAAATAGTATATTTAATATATTATTAATATACGACAATTTTTATTATTTGAATATAATACTATATATATAATTTTAATGCTAAAAAAAGGGATAAATATAGAATAAAAAATTAGAATATATACGTCAGATATTAGATATATTATACATTCAAAATTGGAACCTCATGAATTCCTTTTTACCTCTGCCGGTCGATTCTCGTCCTCGCAGCAGCTGGAGTCGGCGTCCCCCAGGGTGCGATCGCCATCACCCTGGATATCCCCGCCGCCCTCGCTCTCCTCCACCGGGTTAGTGATGGAACCCTCGGCGTCCCTGCTCGTCTCGACTTCTGCGCATCATTAAGACCACCGACGATTAATACGCTCGGTATTTCGCTTTACAATCGCGATTCGGAGAAACGAATTTACTCCATCAGCCCAGGTTATTTATCGGAATAAGCGATCGTCCCTCACGACAGTGCGCGCGACGCGATGGTATGCGAGTCGCGGGCCCCCAAGAGATCGCTCTTCTTCTTGGTATCGAGAAAAGGGGGACCAAGGGGGAATCAAGAGCGCGCGCCACCGAGAGAGAGAACTATTACTATTGTTACTTTCGGAGTCTGGGGGGATCACTGATTGTCCGCTGGGGAATTGGCCGTGGTACTCGTTAAGCCAGCTCCAGACGACATGGCCAATATACGTCAACGTAAATAAAAAATAAATTAATGAATAAATAAAAAATATGGCTAATTATGTATATCATGTAGATATCAATCGTACTGCATATTCATATATTCATATATTCAATCGTACTGCATATTCATATATGGCCAATATTGGCCCAGCATTGATAGCCAATGCATTTGCCAACGACGTTGGCGTATATTGGCCAATGTGACATTGGCCCTGTTATGTGTATAAATTCCATGTAGCCAATTAGAATCACGCATTGCCAATGTTGACATTGGATGACATTCGTTACGAAAGAGGTTTTTTAAAACACATTAAAGGAAACCAACGTTGGCCTTTTGCATTGGTATAGCCAATGCATTCGCCAATGTTGGCGTACATTGGCCATGTCTGGAGCCGGCTTTACTCGAAGATCCGCCAAGGCTCTCTCTCTCCCTTCCTCCCTCCCTCTCACCCTTTACCACTCTTATTCTCCGTGGAGCGAAATCGGTACGCGGAATCGCGATACTTCGCCGCGCGTCGTGTCGGAGCGGGGTGGTGCGGACTGCGGACCCTTACCGGACTCGTCCTCCTCGGCAATTACGGTGGCGCGATGCCGCTCCAGCTGTCTGCCGAGCTCGGCGATGACGGAATGCAACTCGGTGAGCCGTTCCTCGTGCCGCGCCGCCTGCTGCTCAGCCCGCTGCTCGGCGCGGACCGCCTGGACCTCCGCTCGCATCAACGCGGCCTCGGCCGTCTCCCGTGCGCGACTAGCCGTCACCAGCCGAGAGTTCAGCTCGGCCACCTCGGACCGCAGCGAGGAGAGCGCGGCCGCGTGAAGCTGCAAAAGAAAATTCATTTTTTCCCTTACTCGCACGTTTTTGAAAAAATTCTATCATTGTTAGGGGAGAGTTGCCAAATGCGTACCACTTAAGCTATTTTTTATTATATTTCCCAATTGGTACTGATTTGCAAATATATAAACGTTGGAAATTGTAGCTTGATGTTTCAGGCAGCTATTGTTACATGTTTAACCTTTTACCAATAATAAATTAATTTGTTATAAGTCTTTTGTAACATGCTGCAAAAGGTACGATTTAAGTAACCGGTCGCTTAAATCGTACCTGTGGGTCTTCTAAATCATACCTCCTTGAAAGTATCGAGTTTATGAATAAAAATAATTAAAAATATAAGATTAATAAAAGGAATAGGTTGAAATACGTGGTATAGTCGGGAAGGGGATGATTCTACGGCTTAAGCAGCCCCTAGACAATCAATATTATTGCACGATATTTGATATTGCATAATAATATTATTGATCGTCTGGAGATTATATTGAGGGTTTGTACAATATATGTGGCAATCAAAAGTTCTTTGAAATATATTGCGCAACTTGTAAAACATTGGCCTATTTGTGGATATTATTGCGCAATAAGGTGTCAATTCATACTGACGCTCGAGTCTGGCTCGACACACATTTTTAGTGTCAATAGACCACATTAAATATTGCACAATCTTCTAAGCGCCGCTTTAAACTAAGTCGAAATAATAGAATAAATTTTTCTCGAGTGAAATCTTGTTTTTTTTTTTAGAAAAAGTACTTTGAAAGTTAATCGAGCAGGCCTGCACTTGACTGATACTTGACATTAGAAACAATTCATTCTAATTTAATTCACAGAATACAATTTTGTATACAACAAAACGGTCAATATTTTTAGCAATATCTCAACTAAATAAGAAATAAATGTGTAAAAAATAAAATTATTCTTCGTTTCATACAAATTTATTCGTCTATCCTAACAGTCAACCAATTGAATTAGTTAGTCCTGATAGTAAACAACTCATATAGAACATCTGTAGCGAAAACTGTTACGTCAAATGTCAGTCAAGTGCACGCGAACTCGATTAACTTTCAAAGTCCTTTTTCTCGAAAACGAGGTCTCTCTAGAAAAAAATTTATTTTATCATTTCGACTTATTTTGTGCCATAGAACCACACCCTTCCCGGTTACACCACGTTTTTCAGCCCATTATGCATATTTAAAATTTATAATAAAATACATACCTATACACAAACACAGTATATAAAACTATAAATAGAATTTTACTTTGAAAGTTAACGCTAATTGCAGATCGTCTCTAAAGTGGGCTTAATTTCGGTTATCATTATTATTATTATTATATAATAATTGATATAAATGAGAGTCTTATGTCCACTTGTGGTTCGTGGATCAATTTAATCGAGTTAAATGTAATTTTCTTGTCGTAAATAGATGCAATCATCACGAAAGGTCTAATGCATCAAAATAGCGCGCAGATACTTAGCGTGAGTCAGATCTGTCCGCCTATTTGCATTCGGTTATGTAATTTTGCCGGCCCATCATTACCGCAAATCGAGCGAGATCTCTCGGCTATTGTAGGAGGAATTAAACAGTGCGTATCACCGACGCGGATCAGGACACGTCATGGGGTCCGTTCGCATCCTCTTTTCGCGGACAATCGCGATTTCTTCGTACTCACACGGGAAGTGCGTAAAAAAAGAAAAATACGCATCCAAATCCGTCCTTCTCACGCGCACCCAGCCGTATCGGACGTGTTACGAGACATCGACGATTATCGGTCACGTAATCAATTCGCGAAGAGGAAGCGGGGAGCAGGTCGTAACGCATAAGAACGTCGGCAGCGCGGTGATGCGAATATTCGTCTCCGAGATATCGTCTGTGCCACGTCGACTTTGTGCGAGTCCCGATTTTGTGCGCGAACAGTTCAGGTAATGTCGAGTCGCTTGGCGAACCGGGAAAAATCCTGTCGCGATCATCTTCAATGGAAAGCGGAAACATTTTGCGTAATTTTTTTCACATTTCACTTCGATCTTTATCTCGGTCTTTCGTTTAAATTATTATTCGCTGACTCAATTTTACTTATTTATCATATTCTTTGCATCGTTATATATTTTCCTCGCGATAATGGGTCTGTTTTCTGTTCCTGAACTGCTGCACTAGTTCAGAGTTTATCTTTTTCCTTCCAATGTGGAGTAAAAAAGATAAACTCTGAACTAGTGCAGCAGTTCAAAAATAGAAAACAGACCTAATGTAGATCACATTTCGTGCGGCATCGTCATTATTGGAAAGCGGAAATATTTTGTACAGTTTTTTTCATTTTACTTCAATCTTTATCCCAATCCTTCATTTAAATTGTTATTAACATTCGCAGTCGTTGACGTAGTAACTCGTCTTTTTAAAATCTATAGCTAATTGCCGTTGACATTATAGTATCTCTTTATATTTTAAACTCAAATAAATCAAAATGAGTTTTAACAGTTTTATGAATCTTTTAATTTTATTTTTATGGAAAAATGTTCAATTAATTTTTTTCAAAAATATATTATAATAATAAATTAAAACAATTTTTTAATTTTAACATTCTCCATAATTTGACATTTTCTCTATTTCGATTTGCAACAGGTAAATTTTCTTCAATTTCAAATAAGTACAAACATGATATTTTAAAGCAAATATAGTGCTTAAAATAATTTTATATTTATTTATTTTTTAAACTTAAATAAATCAAAATGAGTTTAATAGTTTTATGAATCTTTTAATTTTATTTTTATGGAAAAATGTTCGATTAATTTTTTTCAAAAATATATAATAATAAATTAAAACAATTTTTTAATTTTAACATTCTCCATAATTTGACATTTTCTCTATTTCGATATTTGCAACAGGTAAATTTTCTTCAATTTCAAATAAGTACAAACATGATATTTTAAAGCAAATATAGTGCTTAAAATAATTTTATATTTATCTATTTTTTAATGACAGTACTCTGCGGCAATCAGCTATAGATTTAAGTTTATTCAGCTTCCAGTTTTAGAAAAATGAAAAAATTACCGGCTGTGAAAGTGTTAATTGGCTAATCCAATTTTACTTATTTATTACATTTTTCATTCGCATTATTTTCCGCGCAATAAAGTAGATCACGTATCGCGCCATCACACAAATCGTCATGATTGGAAAGCGGAAACATTTTGAATATTTTTTTTCATTTCACTTCTATCTTTATTTCAGTCTCTCAATTCAATTCTCATTAATTCGTTGATCCAATTTTATTTATGTATCACATTTTTAATTCGCATCGTTATTCTCCGCGCGATAACGTGGATCACATTTCATGCTCTCGTACAACAGGTGATCGAAGTTGATCAAGGATGAAGTTAACTATCGCTCTGTTGATGGTCGTCGCCGTCGTACTCTCGACGGTCGCGGCGGAGGATGAACATGAACATGATGAACATGCTGGACATGATGGACAAGATGGATACATGCACTTGCCGGGGAAGAATTGCGAGGACGCACCGCCTTGTCCCGACGGCAGACCCTGCGTGATGGCCCCACCTCGTTGCAACACCGGCACTTGCGGCACGGATCCGGTACCAACATGCGGAGACAAAGCCTAAACGTGCGAACCCCCGAAGGGAGATCTATGTTATATCTTTAACTCCCCCACGTTGTATCTCTCTTCACGCTTCTATATAATATCCATATAATAAATCTAAATATAATCTATACAATAAAAAGAGTTGCATCGCCGATAGAAAATCACACGCTTGGGCACGCGAATTCGAGATAGTGGTTCCGCGAGGATCGAGGACCGCCTCGTGTAGCCGCGTGCTTCGCAATTTTCGCGATGTTTCATTCACGGAGGATCCTCCCGCTCGGTTAAGGTCAGGGGTGCGCGCGTGTGTCGGCCCGGCGCAAACAGGGGGACACGACGGCCGGGGTGTAATTCAAACAAAAAGCAATCAAGGATTCAATTACAACGCCGGGCCGGCCGCGCGGCGGTTTGCAGTCTCATCGGCGAGTAAGGTCACGAGCGAAGAGATTCGATTACCGAACTCGCCTTCAGACACGTTGGACCGTCCGTTCGCAATTAATTTAGATATAATTTTCATCTTGCCCCTTTTCTTTCTCAGGCGGAACGTCGGGAGCGTTTCGCGCGAGGCATGTAAACGCGCGAAGTGATAATGATTAAACTCGATATCGTGGAAGATGAATTCATGACCTCGATTAGCGAGTCTTAAGACGATCGATGATATTTGCTAGTCTATTTAATAAGGGCAGACAAGAGATTTGTATGGTCAAATTGAAGGTGAAATTTGAGAATTTATTTCAAGGAAAGGAACACAAACCTCCTGTCCTTCCTTAAACGTGAAGTCCCTTGACAAAATCTCACGCAATGTTCTATCGGCTCAAATTTCTTTTTAAGCGTTTAAAAACGCACTCCGGTTGCAGCCGGTTAATGTGCGAAAGAGCGTGCACGATGTTCCTCTACGGAGTAATTTTCCGTGTTGTTTAAAAGAAAAAGAAAAAATGCGCGAGAGTCAGTCGCCAGAGGTGCCAGGCAACAGAGAGACCTCCGTGGATATACTATACTATTAACCTACATCGAAAAGAGCCAGTTGCATACAAACGACAGCGTTTTATATCGCGCGTAGGTGAGATACGCGGAGGAGCAAGGCGGAGAAAGGGAGGAAGAGGAGCAAAATGGAAGACGGTGGATATTTTCGCGATTCAGCGAGTCGTGTGACGCGCGCGATACCTTTTTCTCGTTGATACGGCACGAGTTTCAAAAGCTATTTCGGATCCGAGAGGTGTGATCGTACCGTGCGATTGTTGCGCTTTTGCAGCGAAGTATCTCTTTAAACTCTTTGGAAAGACCGCTTGCCTTTCGAAGCGGATTAAGGACCGATTGTTCCAACTTCTTGGTAAGCTAACTAACAGTTAAATCATATGTTTATCTTTGTCTAATTCGAAGGAGAAACAAAGAGAGACATATGATTTAACTATTAGTTAGCTTACCAAGAAGTTGGAACAACCGGCCCTAAATCCAGCATAGTAATGCGATGTATAAACTGTGTAAATTAATATTAATTAAGGATATGAAATTAATTAGGGAAATGAGATATTAGCGATGTAACATTGATTCAAATATAATGTATAAATTATGACTGAATTAATCAATTAAGTCCTAGGAGGCCCTTACTTGCCTGCTTTAAAAACAGACATATCCCATCCCATCACCGACTAGATTTTTGGAAAAAGCAACTCTTTTTATCCTTAAATACCAACTGAAGTCTAAAAATTTTGATTGACCAGAGTTACAAAGATTTAAAACAGAAAAGCGCGTAGGAACCTCCTAGGACTTAATAGGTTAATTTGCAGTGAAAAAATAACGCGAGACGTCAACTAGCGTTACGAGACCATCAATTTTCTCTCTGATTGTTCCAAGATTTGAAACTTCTAATATATTTTCTTCTCTCTCGATTTTTCCTCTGGACTTCTTACGTCCATTTCCAATGTAAATTAACTTTAACCTCGGCTTAACTTACTCTTTATCTTTTTTCTAGTTCTAAGAATTAGAACAAGATAAAGAGGCTTAACTTACTCTTTACCTTTTTCTAGTTCTAAGAATTAGAAAAAGATAAAGAGTAAGTTAAACCGAGATTAAAGTTAATCTACATTGGAAATAGACGTTAGAGGTCCTCTCTTGCTTGACTTTCGGGTATAAACTGTCCTCGAGCGGGTGTAAACTATTCATTAAGCAGCTGCGAAATTGCACTGACGCGTATCAGCTGGTTGCGCGTCTCGTGTACACTTAGCGTATATTCGTCGGTGTCAACCAACTCATAAACGTTAATGATACGGCCCCCTCCCGGCTGAACTTTACGGCGGTATGCGACCCGGTTGGCGGTCGCGATGTACCTAGCAAATGCCTCAATTGTGCGCGCTACGGAACGCACCGGTGGAATGCAACGGTAGGCGTCTGCTGGTTTCACGGTTCGCGCGTGTTTTGCCAGCCACGCGTGAGCGAAGATCCATTATGGAAACCGTCGGGCTCTCTCGTCGTCGTGCAATTTGGTCCGATCCGCGTACGACGGCGCGGCGCAGCCGCCGCTGCCGATCGTTTCCGCGATCGTGGCGCGGTTTCGCGATTATTTCTCTCACCGCGCCCTTTTCCCACTGCGATTTACACCACTCGAGAATCGCCGTTCGATCGCCTTGAAGCGAAGATCTCCCGTTCGATCTCCGAAAGCAACGACAATTGGATTCTCTTCAT
Organism: Aphaenogaster floridana; assembly: GCA_003063835.1. Classification (NCBI taxonomy): domain Eukaryota; kingdom Metazoa; phylum Arthropoda; class Insecta; order Hymenoptera; family Formicidae; genus Aphaenogaster; species Aphaenogaster floridana. The sequence continues at coordinate 725,660 of NJRP01000029.1, forward strand.
TTAAGCATCCCATATTTTAACCTTCAACTGTGAATGTGGAAGTCTCTAGGATTTATATTGTAATTTTGACCAATTGTTTTCTTCTGGAAAAATAAATAAAATTTGATTCTGTGCACAATACAGACTTCTATACAGACTACTACACTAAACTGCTAACATCTAATAAATTCATATCGTTCATTTGTTACAACAACATAACTTAAAAAACAAAGTTTTCCAGAAAATGAGTTTGAATGTTTTGAATCATTAAAATTTTATTATTTTTAAATGCAATTTTGATGCAATAACTGATTGTAGAGGAATAAAAGTATCAGCTCTTCTCTCTCTCTCTCTCTCTCTCTCTCTCTCTCTCTCTCTCTCTCTCTTCTCTCTCATTCATGTATTGAATTTCCACTCACTATCAAAATGAATTCTTAAAATCTTTTTTGACTTATGACACTCTTGATGCAAAAGTCTCTTTTGTCTTTTCAGTTGTAGAAGCTCAGTTATGTCGTTCTACTAGTAATAAGAACTTCAAAGACCCGTTCTTTTTTTGCAAACAACTAAAAAATTACTTTTGAGTTATCTCGTTGTGTAGCAAATGAGCGACATGGTAAGATATGATGCGAGTGACTTTGCAGTAACCATATTTACTGTGGAATAAAATATCATCTACTAGATGACATTGTGAAAAATGATATATGAGAAGATATGTAGCGTTTAATGTAAAAAATGCTAATTTTTAATGAAAAGAAATTGAGTGGAAAATACTTATGACTTGTTGCATACTCAGATAGCCAAGTAAACATAATAACAGAAGAATTGTAATTATTCTTTTCGTAAGTGCATAATTTAACTTTTTTTTTAGAAGTTTAAATTATAAATTTTTCAATAAAAATGCAGTTTCTTGCGTATATTTTTACTAGTTTTAATTATACACTTTGTATGTGTAATTTTTATTCCACACTAAATATAGTGGCGCAGCTTCAATATAAAGATAATTTAACTTTTTTTAGAAGTTTAAATTATAAATTTTTCAATAAAAATGCAGTTTCTTGCGTATATTTTTATTAGTTTTAATTATACACTTTGTATGTGATTTTTATTCCACACTAAATGTGTATAATTAAAACTAATAAAAATATACGCAAGAAACTGCATTTTTATTGAAAAATTTATAATTTAAACTTCTAAAAAAAAAGTTAAATTATGCACTTACGAAACGAATAATAATTATACTATAAACTTTATAGTATACATATAGAAGTCCGTGGGGGTGCATAATTAACGATGAAAAATACAAGAAACCACAACAGCAAATTCATATGCAGAGCGGAGAGCGAATATTCTTTTATTTTTCTTTTTCTACATGTCTAAAAGTAGGAGTCCCTAGAACTCCACATTCACTAGCGTATAATGTTCACAGTTAAGGATTAAATATTGCGTCTAATCTTGGGATGAAAAATAATGTTTATATATAGTACGACGCCAAGTTTATTTCTCGGAAATTTTATCTCTATGAAGATAAAATAGGCAAGTTCTATTAATAACGCGGGGGGCCATTTGGGAAAACGTAAAAATAACTTATTTGCGTTGTAAAAACGCTTTCGGTACTCTAACTCTTCAAACCGTAATTCCATGTGGCCCATATATCCTTGAAGATCCGAACTACGTCTCAGATTAGCGATAGCCTCACTCGAATCGCTTTATCGGATATTACTCGGAAGTAATTTTCGCAAAAGTTGTACGCCTCCTGCGGGGAGGAAGAACCGACGGAAGTTTTCCGTCAGCCGTAACCATCGTGAGATTAGCCCGGGAGAAATTTGTCGAAAAACTGAGGGTGCGCGTGAAGAGACATCAGGTCCGTGGAGACACCGATGAGAAGAGGGTGCGATGCTCTGGGATACACGTCATAAATATTGGAAGCACGTGGAAGTGCGAAACAAAAGCTTAATCTGCTTCCGTATAATACGAGGCGAAATTGTGCAAGGTGATAAATTAGAAAAGTCGACCGTCATAAATCGTACAAAGATAATTTTTTTACCACTTTACTTGTGTACATAATTATTTCGATGGTCCAACAACATTATTTTCAGATCTGCATCTGGCTAAATTTTTAGACATTTCAGCAAAACCGTTTTTTCCGTGTAGTGTTTTACTACAATATTCTTAAATTTTATACGTAGTCTCTCAAATTTTTGGTTGGCAATGTAATCATATTACTTAAATTTTTAGACATTTCAGCAAAACCGTTTTTTCCGTTTAGTGTTTTACTACAATATTCTTAAATTTTATACGTAGTCTCTCAAACTTTTGGTTGGCAATGTAATCATATTACTTAAATTTTTAGACATTTCAGCAAAACCGTTCTTTCCGTGTAGTGTTTTACTACAATATTCTTAAATTTTATACATAGTCTCTCAAACTTCTGGTGGGCAATGTAATCATATTACTTATATAAAATAATTTTGATCTTTGTGGTAATTTTTTTTGGCATCTTGATTTGGCAAAATTGATGTAGAACAACACGAGGCTTTTCCAGCGGATATTAATATGCAAGACAATTCCCAAAAGAGAGCCGCGGAATTCATTATTTCGCGAATAGGCAAAGCGCTGTCGGATTTGTCCGGCTCTCTCATTATGACTGACGTGCAATTTATCGAGTAAAAGTTCTTTTGTGTTTTCGTTTGTATGACTGACGGCGGCGGCGCGGTGATTTATCGTCGCGCACGGGCATCGACTGCAAAGCCACGGAGGTATGAAAAGAGCAATGCCTGCCTGTATCGTGTATCGACTCGTTGACAGGTTTTCCTGACGTATATCAGGACGCGACGTCATATCGCGAGCGCGAATGGAAAGAGTCAGCGTGCGATAAATCAGCTACCGGATCCTTCGCGTCCTCGCGACAGATACGAGGAGCGATATGGTAACGTCTCGAGGACGAGATCGAAATTCAAGGAAATTGTCTCTTTCCCCCCGAAGAACTTCTGAAAATAACTGGAAATCTTTTTTGAGATTTTTACAAAGATCCTCTCTCCTCCGAAACTTGTTCGACGGACGCGAGTTATCGGAGTCCTTCGCGTGAGTATTAATTTCCTAAACCTCGAGCTTCTCAACTGCCTTGAAGCATAGATTTATTTTTAGATACGGGTTCCTCCCTATCCTCGGCCTCGCGCCCTCTCCTTCACCTACATCGCCTTGAGTCGAACCGGGAAAACTTACTGCATTTTGCACGTCCTTATTGGCCTCGACCTGTATGGGCACGGTCTTATCGGGTCGGCGATCATTGGGGCAGCAGAGCCACGACCTAGACCTGGTGAGCCCCCTGGACTCTTCCTCCTCGTCATCGGCGACCTCCTCGTCCTCCGTGGTCGCGCAGTGAACGTAGACGAGGTCGTCGCGACGCGGCGGCGGCTCGAGAACGGCCTCCTTCGCGGCCAAGACTGGCACGTGGCCGGAAAGCATCTGCACCGGGTAGCGCAGCGATTGTTGCTGCTGCTGATGCTGGCGCTGAGACTGAGGTTGCTGCTGCTGCAGCTGCATGCGCTGCCGGTGCAGGTGATCCACGTAGTAGCGCGGCTCCGCCGAGCCATTGTTTACGGCTACCGCGAAACCCGCCACGTTGAATTCCGAGAGCTGCGAGCTGCTGGCGACCCAGGACGCTCCTCAGGAGGGCATCTTCCGCCGTTCCGCGCGATGTAATCTCAGACCGATCGCGATCGAGGCACCTCGTCGCGGATCGTCGATCGCACGATCGAATGGTCGCCACCGCCGCCGTCCTCCTCCTCCTCCTCCTCCTCCTCCTCCTCTTCGAGTTTCGTTTAATTTACTTTCGGTCTTATTACCTTCCGCCCATCCGAGATCGCGCGGCTGTGTCGGAGCGGATGTTGCGGTGATGCCCGACGCGCGCGATCGGACTCGCGCGCGATCAAGTTTGCAGCGGGATCCCGCCGGCTGGCTGGAGGAAACGATCGATGAATGTTTAACGAGTGCTTTGTTTCGTCCGCGGACGAGAAGCCGAGACCGCGAGAAGGCCGACGAGCAACGGGGCCGAGCGCCGCGCCGCGCCGTTTGGATGCGCGTCGCTACGCGAGTTAATGCGGATTAATGCGGCGAGTGCGGCTGGACGCGGACGTCCGATCCAAGTGTAACGCGATACGCGCCGTTACTGTACAGGTGCACATTCCATCCTACATTCGCGAATGTATGCGCGTGAATAAAATATTTTTCGACGGAGAGAAAGGGACGGGGCGATTTATGAATAAAACGACGGCGCGCGAGGATTTTGCGTTCACCGCGTTCGAGAGAGAGAGAGAAAGAGAGAGAGTATCGCGGAGAGATATTCGCGGAAGGGATTCGATTCGGGAGAGACACGCGGATGCTAGGCATCTCGCACATGGTATTGATCGACTTCTATTTTCGACTCGCACCATATATATTTTTCGTACTCGCTCGCTCCTAGTCCAGACCACGCGGCTTTTGCGCATGGTCTAGCAGCGTTAGCCGGCGTTTGTGCGTCGGAATCGATACCTGTTTTCGAAACACCGTTTGACCGAAATCACGATTGCGCAACAAATAGCGAATTCGCCGCTAAAAATCGTTGCTAAAAAGCGCAGAACCGATCGATTAACGAAGGTGGGTGTTAAAAATACGTCGATTTTAGGGATAAAGTGTAAGGGTTAAGTAAATCCCCACCCGATGATCTTAAACTTAATTATTCTTATAGCCCCCCTTTAACCGAAAATACTAGTGCTTTTGCTTAAAAATGATGGAAACATTGTAAAATAACTTCAACTTATTGTACATGGATAAAACTTCTTTCGAAGGTCCAGTCTACAATGCCTGTAGTAAGCCTTTAGTCTGCTGCTTTAAGCTAAATAATTTTTGGCCAAAAGCGTTTTTCGCATTGCTTCATAATCCTTGGGCTTCAAGAGTTGATCAGACCCCAACTGTTAAGTTTAAGGCCTAAGGCAGCGCGGAAAACGCTTTTTGCCAAAAATGATTTTACTTCGAGCAAAAGGCTACAGGCTTGCTATAACCATTGTGGACTAGGCCTAACACAAACTATATCGTTTTTAATGCACGAGGCTAAATTAATAAAGAAATATCGCTCCGTTAATAGAAAAGTGACACAAGTAAAAAATTAGCATTTTGATAAAATGTTCTCATCGTTTCCAGGCAAAATCACTAGTATTTTCGGTTAAAGGGAGAGCGTAAGGCTGGCGCTAGACTATGCGCGTTTTACGCGAATATTCGTGATTCGAGTCATGTCATCCTTGTTGCTTATCAAATAATAAACAAGGATAAATGATGCTCGAATCACGAATATTCGCGTAAAACGCATAGTCTGGCGCCTGTCTCTTATACACATCTAGATGTGTATAAGAGACAGGTTATAGTTAGGTGCACCATTTTTATAGTTATTACTGCTATAATGTTAGTAATAATAACAAAAAAATAGTTACAAATACCATAATTTAACTATAACTATTATAGTTTAAAAAAGGTGTCAACTATAATGATTAATAATAATTAACTATAATAATTATAGTTAAATTACGGTTTTTGTAACTATTTTTTTGTTATTATTACTAACATTATAGCAGTAATAACTATAAAAATGGTGCACCTAACCATAATTATTTAACTTTTCATTATAGTCACAAATATCATAAATTTTTCTCTCAGTGTAACATCCTTCCTCAGTCTTTTTCATTTGGAATATTCGCGCAACTCTTCAATTCAAAGGTGTTAATGAAAACTGCAACAATTAGGAAATAATATTCCAGAGTATAAATTCGCAGGAAAGGTACGAGCGCGATGCTCTCGGCGCCGCCGGAAACCCCCACTCGGCGTCGGCCGCGAATTCTTTTTTTTTTCCTTTTCGGGACGCTCGACGAGCCCGCCGCGAACGTGGCCGACGTTCGTTAATTATTCATTAGCGGGTACGCGAAACCGTGAAACGACGTTTCGCGGATCGGATTATTTTCACGGAGGAGGGGGGGGGGGAGGAGATTAAAATTTGCCGCGTAAACCGATCGAGCGTCGACGGCCCGCCCTAAATATCTGAAATATTCAGCGCGTTTAAAACGCTCCGCGCGTCGCGCGGCTCGCGGCGCCATTAAAGCTTAAATGTGATTTATCTATCGTATCGTCGCGCGAATGCATTTCTGCAGCGGGCGCGCACGATCGATGCGAAACTTTTTCCCCCCTTTCGTTTACAGGACCATCGCGCCGACGTGACCGGTTTATATGTTACATCCTCCCCCGCGCGATACTGGGCCAACGAGAAAGAACATTCCTGCCCTCGTGCACCAAGAAGAGGAGTTCCATGGAGGAGAAGGGGAGGGATCGTCGGCGGACGCGGAGAAACTTCCGAAAACAACCCCTTCTTGCTCGGCCCGCGGCAACCCAATTTCGTCGTTACGTCGTTCTCCGCAAAACTCCCTCGGCCGCGGCATAAATCTCTCGGGCGTAAAAACTTATCTGCATACCGGCGGCATAAATTCCCACCCGCGCCGCGCCGGCTGTTTTCCGCGAGCGGCGCGGACGGATCGCGATTACGCGGCGCGGCGCCGGCCCGATGAAACCGGCTGAATAACGAGCGCGCTTGAACATAACGACGGCCGAAGAGAGCGGCGTTCTAAAGTAGATACGGAAACTCCGCCCTTAATCCCGGCTGCAAGAAACCCGGCGTCGCGAGTTCGATTAACTCCTTCTTCACGCTCGAGCCATCCGTTAAACCCGGCCGAGTTCCTAGCTTATGAAGTAAACGACGCTGCTCGCGGATAAACAGTCGTCGCGTGAAAAATCTCTCCACGAGGATCGCCCCATTATATTATATCCATTATATCCTCTCTCGCGAGGCGCGATTTAGGGTTTAGCGCTGGAAAAAAAAAGAGACCTGTTGAATTCCAAAAATACGCGCGCTCAGAAAGCGTATGAAATATGCACGCTGGGATATAGGTGTGGGCGTCGAATATATGGTCTCGTTAAAAAATGTCGGACGGAGAGAAACGAGAGTTTAATAAATCATCCGCTGCCCACGGGTCGGTTGTTTGTCCTCGCGACGCCCACGAAGATTCACGGAGCGTTATGCGTAATTGAGTTTGCACCGGCCTTAAGTGGCCGCCAGGATCTCCTTGGTCTAGAAACTCTTTAATTATTATTTAACTATTCAGGCCCACGTTACGCGCGATGGAAACCGCGTACGGCGTGCAACGTCTCGAAAGACGCGAGCGAACTTCCCGATCGTTAATTCGGCGCCGCGATTCGCACCGCGCGTGTTCTCGCGCGAGTCTTATTAAATCGGACGATGAACCTCCGCAATAAACAGACTGAAAATGAATTTCAGACCACTCGGGAAAGGGGAAAATGACACGAGAGCACTGAGAGAAAAATGTATGATATTTGGAACTGTAATGACATAGTAAATGATTATTAGTTAGGAATGTATCATTTTTATAGTAAGTGTTACCATTTATGTTGGTGACAATTACGATATGGACACAGTTCTGATTTGCCTATAACTTTTTAACTAGAGGGGGGCAAACAAAAATTCCAACGGGGCATTCGTGGGCAAACAATGGGCAAACGTTTGCAAAAAGAAAATTTTTGATTTTTCGACATTTGGAGGTAAGTGTGAAGTTGCCCCCCCCCCCAAATTGAATTGCTTATAATTTTTAAACTAGAGGGGGACAAACAAAAATTTCAACGGGGCATTCGTGGGCAAACGTTTGCAAAAAAATTTTTGATTTTTCGCATTGGGAGCCAGTGTGAAGTTGGCCCCCCCCAAAATTAAATTGCTTATAACTTTTGAACTAAAGAGGGGCAAACAAAAATTCTAACGGGGCATTCGTGGACAAACAATGGGCAAACGTTTGCAAAAAGAAAATTTTTGATTTTTCGACATTTGGAGGTCAGTGTGAAGTTGCCCTCCCCCCCCAAATTGAATTGCTTATAACTTTTGAACTAGAGGGGGGCAAACAAAAATTCCAATAGGGCATTCGTGGACAAACGATCGGCAAACGTTTGTAAAAAGAAAATTTTTGATTTTTCAACATTGGGGGGCTAACTTCACACAGGTAAGTGTTACCATTTACGTTGGTGACAACTGACAATTACGATATAAGCATAGTGTAAGTGCCCTATGTAAAATTTTTACTAATAATTATAACTATATTATAACTATATTATAACTATATTATTATCTATTGTACTATATTTGAAGTAAAAATATAGTACAATAAAATATATAGAATGGTTAAGAGAAATTAACCATTTTATATAGTAAATACAATTGAAATATTTGACAAATATTGGTACAGGTAACTATATTCTTAGCATGCTTTACTATAATATACATGATAATAATACAAAGGAAATATGATGACTATAAATCTGTGTTCACTTTGCTATACTTTGCATGTTTAAATGAACTATAAAAATATGTTTCAGGCCAAAATTCACTATAAAATACAGTAAGATTATTGTTATTCCAACCATTTTTTCTCTCAGTGTGGTTTGCGAACCAGCGTAACAATACGCGTGAATAATAACGTAACGGCAAGGAGATGCGGGTTCTACGATGGGTGACGAGAGAAAATTTTCTCGCGAGAATATCGAGATTCCGGAGGGATAGGAAGAGAGAGAAGAGAGAGAGAAAGAGAGAGACGAGTGCGGATGATACGTGTCCTCGGCAGACACGTTCTTATCGTAACTCAACGCGGCTCGTGGAAATAAAAATCGTCGTCGTTGCGCGACGCTGAAATTCCGGAATTCCGTGGCGCGTAAACGAGTCGTACGGAGTTGCTCTTATCAGCCGCGCAGGCTCCGTTAATTAAACGAGTTAATTACTTGAGGCGGCGCGGCGCGTCGGTAGAACCGCGCGAATTTAGGAAAACGGACCGGCGACGACGACCGGCTGGACGAACGCTAATTGCGGGCGATTAACGGTATCGCGGACGTGAATGCGCATAGAATACAGTTTTAACAAACCCACGGTAGACGCGCCAACCTGCTGAAGTTGCAACAGAAGTCGCAACTGGCTGTAGAAGACAATTTAATTTGAAATGCAGAGTGGCGCATACGTTCAGTTTCTTGAAATCAAGAAAGGTACCGAGGCTTTGGATGAACAAGAAGTTAACACTTTCGCAGCCGGTAATTCTTTCACCTTTCTACAATTGGAAGCCGAATACAATAAACTTAAATATGTAGCTGATTGTCGCAAAGTTCTGTCATGAAAATAAGAATGAAAACTATCGTTGCTTTAAAATTCTGTATATAACTGCTTGTTCTTTGAAATTGAAGGAACCTCAAATCGATTTACCTGTTATAAATCCAAACAGAACAAATTATGAACATGGAAAATATTAAAATTAAGAAACTTTTAAAATTTATTACATATATTTTAGAAAAAATTAATTGAAAACTTTTACATAAAAATAAAATTAAAAACTCATAAAACTGTTAAAATGCATTTTGATTAATTTAAATTTAAAATATAAAAAGACGTATTAATATGTCAGTAACAACCTACAACTACAAATTTCAAAAAGACGTATAACTACATCAATGGCAACCAATTATTATAAAAAAACAAGGTGCTTATTTAAATCTTGTAAAAAAATTCATTGAGAATTCCCGAATTTTCCAGGTATTTTTATTAAAAATTCCAGATAAGATTAGAGAATTTTTAAATGCAACTTTGAAATAAATTTGTTTTATTATACGTGCTTTATAAATGTCTCTTCTTCTTATAGTCTTCCACGACTATATCTATTCTCTTCTACAATTGGAGCCGCGAAACCTATAAGATAATATATGGAAGACTCACTACAGTGAGGCTCACTAATATCAGTCTCTCTTCTACTGTGTATCGTCTTCTACTATCACTATAAACCTTATTTTTTTAAAACTCGCACGTCATACGAGAATATACATGAATATACGCGGATGTGTATGCCATACTTATTGCTAATCGATTATCGACATTTTGCATTATAAAAAAAAATGATTTAAAAAATAATATTTTTCAGAAAAAGACAGAATTTAAATTTAAAAGTAAAATTCCAAAAATTTCCAAAATTTCCAATATTGAGAATCAATAAAATACCGTAAAAATCCCTTGTTTTCAAGCGTACAAAAGAACTCCCCTAAAAATTCCAGATTTACCAGGTTTTTCTAGGTAGTAAACACCCTGTAAAATACGTACTACACGGAAAAAAAAGTAGCTGCCGTAGCTAAAAACTAAATTGCAGTCGTAATATATGTACAGCAAAATCTTAGCTGTAATACCTATTTCAATGCTGTCGTGATTATAAATTTCTAAACTACAGCAAACATTTTGTTACAGTTTAAAAATTTATAGTCACGATAGCAAATACAATTTAGCAAATCATGATTAGTTATGGTAGCGAAAAATTTTTTTTTCCGTGTACATCAGCGACTGCGAATGTGTTGAACGAAAATTTTCGACAACGGAGGAAGATATTAGGACACATCAGCTTTTATCCAGCAATCGTATAATAGATTCGAGATCTTCCGGAGACCAAGAACGTGGACGAGGGTGAAAAACCGTCTCGGAAATCAACAGGAAGGGAAGGCGAGTAATCGCCGTAAACGCGCGTAATCGCCGCGCGCGATTCCCGCACGCGGTTCGTAGGTCGCGGATCGCGAGGGTTGTGCGAAGGGGCGGCAATGGGTGGGTGTTGCATGAATAATTAGTGAAAGGCATATACGCGTGTTTAAGTGCGTGCGTGTGACGCCACGGGGCACTTCGGAGAACGCACACGCGGAATTCGCGCGTGCGAATCGTCGCGGGACGACGACCCGATGACTGGGATCGCGAGGCCGGGTGCTGTCGGCAATTAAGCACCGTACCGGCGAATAACGCGCGCCATTCGGCCGGCGCGCGTTTATTAATACCGTCGCAAAAAAGCGCACACAATTAAGGAGTGCGATGCGCGCGCTCGCGAGAGCGGCCGAGCCGTGAAAATAATTTCTGCGTGCCTCGCGCGACTCCGGATAAACGCGCCGAATAGCGTAATTATTAATCCTTTTGCTATGAAGGGCGTATATATACGTCCTCCGAAAGTGGACTCCGATTTACGAGCGTGCACTGAAAGAAAGGCTTGGTTATAAAAATCCAGGCTTGGTTAATGTTACCAAGCACCTTGGTGAAATAGTTTCAACTAAACGTATAATAAGTATTACATAATTTAGTTGGCTCAACTAAACCAAATTTGCTCTTTTATAATTATTACAAATGTTTATAATTATTA
>NJRP01000029.1:752067-762185 GCA_003063835.1 Aphaenogaster floridana
TTAAGTAATGTCTTAAGACGCTAATACGGCTCTGTGATTGGTTCATGACATCTTAAGATTGAACTTAAGACGAGCTTAAATAACTATGAATACCGCCCTAAATCTGAATCAGTGCAAAGTATGCCACATCAGTGACTATTCACTGTGTTCAGTGAACTTAGTTCACTGAGGACAGTGAATAGTCACTGATCTGGCATACTTTGCACTGATTCAGATTTAGAGAGTAAGCGAATCGGCCAATCATAATCGAGAATTGTCGAAAAAGTAAGGCTACCATTTTGAAATTCTCGGCTCTGACTGGCCGATTCGCTTACTGCTTAAGTCATTCTATGCGCTATGGCCCTTAGAGTCCGAGACGAGTATCTCGACGAGTCGCGCGACGTGGCACGGCAATATGCCTGAAAGCGGCCGGCGCTCTCGCTCGAGAGACGGATACGCGTCCCGAGAGTGCTGATCGATGCTGGAATAATGACGGGAACGGAGAGGAAGGAAGGAAGGAAGGAAGCGTTTCGGGGGAATTTCGCGACGCACAGCCGGCCTCTCTCTTTCTCTCTCTCTCTCTCTCTCTCTTTCCTCCAGTAGCCGAGGCTCTATTTCAGCCGGACGAGTGCACAGGCGGACCGGACGGCGTCGACCGACGACGGTGTGTACTCCGACTCGCACACCATTTAATGGAAGTTAAATGAATCGCATTGTTCCTCTCCTCCCCCTCGCCCTTGGCTCTCGCGAGTCCGGCTCTTTGGCGGCGCGCCAGCCGGAGCTCCCGCGCGAAAGGGAGGAAAATGCGCGCGGCGCGGAAGAGCGGATGTGAGAGAGAATAGACGACGCATTAATCCCTCGTGACAGGCTTAGGGCCATAGCACATAGAAAAATGTAAGCAGGGGCCCTATTCTGTACTTGGCTACCGACGGTTGTCGGTGTCGTTAGCGAGCGGTAGCCTATGAGAGTTGCGCTTTTCACCAAGAATGTCCTTGCCATTGGCTGTCGTTAGCTAACGACACGGACAACCATCGGTAGCCAAGTACAGAATAGGGTCCCAGTAAGACTTAAGCAGTAAGTTGAGAATAGTCGAGAATTGTCGAAAACGTAAGGCTTTGAAATTCTCGGCTTTGATTGGCCGATTCGCTTACTGCTTAAGTCTTACTGCTTACGTTTTTCTGTGTGCTATGGCCCTTATTCTCGAGAACCGCGATTAAGTCTGTGTCAGACTACGCATTGGAGACTGAGGATTGCGAATTGAAGATCAGAATGCGACTGATCAGAATGAAGAGAATGGTGATTATCTGATTGGTCGAATTCTGATCTCCAATTCGCAATTCTCAATCTCCTATGCGTAGTCCGACATGGGCTCGAGGTGGTCGTTTTTCGCCACCACGAGCCAATCTCAATTACGCCGCGGAGGGACGAGGCGCGAGGGCCTTTAACGCGTCGCTCGCGCGCCGTAAAAGGAACAACGCTCGAACGTCGGGAACATATCGAGCCTAACGTCACGCCAGAGTTTACGCACGCACGCGAGAGATATACATTACGAGGATCGTTACGCGCTTTAAAGTAGCACGACGCTCGCGAACCGCCCTTTCCCAGGAAGAACAGAAAATCATGATGACGTCAAAATGACGTCAAAATGACCTCAAAATGATGTAAAAGGCGTCATTTTAGCATCATTTTGATGTCATTTTGACGTTATCATGACTTTCTGTTCTACTTGGGTTGTACACGCGCGTTACAGTTCCGTCGTGCTACCCGCCACACAGGCGTCGTCCCTCCCGACTATACCGCGCTTGATGTAATTGTCGAAGATAGTTCCAGCTTAACTTTTACATCGATTACTCGGAGTCACGATAGCGGCGGTTCGTTCGATAGAAGTACAACGGTCGGCGCGACCTAGGTAATTACTTAACGCGAATCGTCGTCCGTTAATGCGACGAGTAACGCCCGCGTTTCATTAGCCACCGGTGCCATTAATCGTGATTTCCTATCACCTAATTAAACGGGCGAGCTCGACTACACGTGACTATTCAATTCCGAGCGCGAGGCACCATCCGCCACGGCCGTCCGGCCGCTCGTAAATCTCGTCCTTCCGAAGAAAAGCGGCGGGACGTCGAAAGGGTTGCGATTACGTTCGCGGGATTGCGGCCGTCGTAAACGTTCCCGATGCGTTTCCGCGACCTGTTCCCTTCCCTTTAAACATTCCTCGGGAACCGGAAGGTACGCGGAGGGAATCTACCCCGAAATGTATCGCGGAGAGATAGATAGATAAAGGCATTTATTAATATTTTAGGGCAAGCCCTCTAAAGCTGCGTATCCACCGAGGGAATATAGACCAACATTTGTGTTTCTGTTGCGTAAAAGTTCCAGTATGTATGTTAGAGTGGAGCGATTTATTTGACTCCATTTTGACGCCATGTCAGACATGGATTTTTGGAAAGAGAGTGAAAAATAATGAATTTTGGTTAAAAGAAAAAAATTTTAAATGAAAACGTACCCCTCCCTCTCCATAAAAATCGGTGAAAATTGAAAAATTCGCTTTAGCGCCGTTAATGCCTGAAAATGTATTTATTCATATTTCTCATTTATTCATAAAATACATAAAGAGAGAGTAAACGTCCCAGTGACCGGACATGTACATATATATATCCGGATACTTACACAAAAAGTTATTATTATTAATCTTAGATCCCTTTTTTATTATAATATTAAAATTTAATTGTAATTTAATTGTAATCTTTAAATATTTAAAATCATTAAACGTTAATTAAGAAAAAACTAAGAAGAAATTGTAACTTACCTAAACTAACCGAACAGATATTGAAATAAAATAGAAACAAAAAATATCGAATTTTTCAATTTTCACTGATTTTTACGGGGAAGTACGTCTTCATTTAATTTTTTTTTCTTTTAACCAAAATTCATCTTTTTTCACGCTCTTTCCAAAAATCCATGTCTGGCATGAGGTTCAAAAATCACTCCACTCTAATGTATATATTATACATATATATATGTATATGTGTGTATGTTGGTTTTCAAAAAATTTCTCAATATTTCTTTGGTGGATATGCAGCTTAAAAACACAGAAATGACAAATAAAAAGAAAACGAGAAAGGAAAAACGGTAACAAGAAACAATATAAAATAATACCAAAAAGGAAGAAAAAAGAAAGAACAAAGAAAATTGTAATATAAAAATAGTAAAAAAAAGAAAAAATGAACACTATAAAAATAATAATAAATAATAAAGATAAGAACTAAGAACAATTAAGAGTCAAAAAATGAAGATAGGAGAGAGAGAAAGGGGGGGCAGCGCGACGAGAGACACAGGCGATTTATACGGGAGACCTGTAATAAGAAAAGCTGGTAGCTTTATAAAGGTACGACGACAGGAGCTTATTGGCGAAAGGACCTCGCGCAGTCGAACGAAAGAATTGCGAACGAAAAGAATTCCCCGGCGGGGAACCGTGCGTGTCTGTGTCCTATACATATCTGCAAAACGGAGGGAGAATGATAAGCGCGCCGCTACGCCGCGCGGCACTACCGATTCGCGTTAGCGCCGTAATTGCCCTCGCATCGATTGTTCTTACGAGGTCAACCCGTAACATGGTAACGTAACTGCGCTACGAGTTTTCGTGGCCCAGAATCTCGCCCCTAATGCTACCCACCCCCGTAAAGAAGCTCGGATCGCCGATCGCGATCTCGATCGCGTAAAATCGCGTATATATACTTGGATCGAATCGTGCGCTTACAAATCGAGAAGCCGATCTCGCGTGAGTGAAATCCGATCTCACACGAGCGTGTCTCCTCCAGGACTCCCTGCAATAGGGGAGTCGATCGAATCAACGAAATTCGAGATCGGTTTACCACACGATCGGTTTACGTCGATATCACTGCTCGCGCGAGAATCCGGGCGGCGGAATCGGCGGATCGCGGATCGGCGCGATCGCGGCACGGCGCGACGACGAGCGAACGCGAAGACGCTCGGTGACAGACTGAACCGGACGGACTACCGAACCACACCGTGTTCGGCGCTCTTACACCCCGAAGGTGTTTGAGGAGGCGCCGGCCGAGGGCGACCGACCGCCACCGAGCGTTGCCGATCCGGCTCGTTGCACCGAAAGCTCCGCGGCCTGCAGTTATCTATCCCCGCGCTCTCGCTCGCTCGCTCGCTTGTTCGCGATGCACGATGATACTACCGTGCCGTTGTGGGTGGCACGGTAATGCAGTCGCCGCAAGTTTCGCGGAAGGGGAGGATGATAAAGCCCACTGACCTGTCCGCTAACGCGTTAAGTATCGCGAATTTTGGTTTACTTTTAAAGGGATCGCGAGACGTTATAACGTCTCGAAATTGGTGTCATATTTTGCATCCGAACATATTACACTGCCAAAAGTTTGAGATCACATGTAAAATTTAAGAATATTCCAGTGGAACGCTACTAGAAAGTTTGAACCATTCTTTACTTGATTTTTTTTTAATCTGAAAGCAAATAAACGTGGCACATAATTAGCACAGTTGCACGTCAGTCATAATGAGAAAGCCAGACAAATCCGATAGAGCTTTGTCTATCCGCGAAATAATGAATTCCGCGGGTCTTTTTCGGAGATTGTTTTGCGTATTAATACCTGCAGGAAAAGCTTTGCGTTGCGTTCTAACATCGATTTTGCTACGAAATTCTAAAAGTTACACAAGGATCAAAATTATTTTATATAAGTGATATGATTACACTTTCAACTAAAAGTTTGAGATCACATATAAAATTTAACAATATTGAAATACTGCTTAAAAATCCAATCCATGCCTTACTCAATATTTTTCATAATTTGAAAACAAATAGACATTATATATTTAACACAATTGTGGTTAACATAGCATGTATTATTTGAAAATAATAAACTATAGTCATAAAGCCTTTTTTACAAATGTGATGAACTTTATTAAATTATTAAATTATTAATGATGATGAAATTAAGTTAAACTAATAAACTTAACTTAACTTGTAATAAATTTGTAGTTAGAGAGATTACCTATATTAATAAAAAAAAAGTGATTAAATGTTAAGGTAGCTACACTGTTAAAAAAATCTATATAAAAAATAATATAAAAATAGAAAGTTTTTATGCAGATACCGTATATGAAATTTCAAATACAAAGTTAAAAATTAAAGGATGGTATTTCGAAAATAAAAGTATCGAGCAGTAATATTACTATGCTCATCTGTTTGCTCATATACAAATGTTCTCATTTTCATTCGAAAATATGCATTATTACTTTGCGTATTCAAAAAAATCTTAAACGTGTTTTTAATATTCAATGTTGTGTGTACTAAAAATTTCATATTAGTGATTAAAATTCATGTTCGTATATGAATTTAGCTATACAAGTGCAAGAATTTTTATTTCAGATACTCAGTTTGTAAATTTCATTTACCGTAGTATCATAAATGTGTTGTAAATTTCATATCTTTTTTAACAGTGATACTTTGACGAGAAAAGTGTCCAATATTTTTAGTGCTTTTCATTTTGAAAAAATATTTTTTGATCTTTCAAACGTTTCATATTAGTTTTTTCTCATTATAAAACAATGAGAAAAATATGTTAAATTATAATGCACAAGTTTGATTTCATTTCATATAGTAGACATTTTCAATTAAATTGGTCTCAAACTTTCGGCCGACATTGTACACTGAGAGAAAAAAATAGTTGGAATAACAATAATCTCACTATATTTTATAGTGAGTTTTGGCCTCAAACATATTTTTATAGTTCATTTAAAAGTGCAAAATATAGCAGAGTGAACAGAAATTTATAGTCATCATATTTGCTTTGTTATTATTACCATGTGTATAGTAAAGCATGCTAAGAATATAGTTATCTGTACCAATATTTGCCAAATATTCCATTGTATTGACTATATAAAATAGTTAATTTCTCTTACCTATTCCATATATTCTATCTTACTATATTTTTACTTCAAATGATTATAATTATTGGTAAAAATTTTACATGGGTCACTAATACTATGCCTATATCGTAATTGTCACTAACATAAATGGTAACACTTACTATAAAAAAGATATTCCTAACTAATAATCATTTACTATGTTATTATAGTTCCAAATATCATACATTTTTCTCTCAGTGTATACATTTTTTCCTAGAGCAAAATTTTCGTGATTTAAGAAAAAATCCTGTGGCCCTCTAAAAGTTAATTTCTCACGAGAATCCAAATGGAAATCGGCCAACCTTTTATGATAAACGAGAGCGACTTTGGACAAATCAATGCGTTTAATTTTCCATGCAATTAGCTGGGTTTTGTACGTGCACCGATTGAACGCGGCTATTCGCCGCTATCCATTCATCAATTAATTATTCGACGATTTTATTTCTTCTCCTCCACGTCTTTTTCTTCATTAGGAATGTTACGAATGTCCCTACCTACGAACGAACATCGATCGCGCGTTGCTCCGAGAGACAGCGGAAACCGCGCGAGCTTTGTCCGCCCGGCGAGGATCGAGGATAGGACGGTCGAGATAAAACGAATCCATTAGGTCCTGCGAACGGACGCCCTTTAAGGCGAGGCGACAAGAAGAACCCGCAGCTGACATAATCACAGAGGAGGAGAGATACGTGACTATTAACGGCACCGCGCGCGGCCGCGAGCCGCGGGATGGATGATTGCTATAGCGGTTAACCGAATAGCGACACTTAAGCGAAATTATTAGGATTCACCGCAAACGGCTCCTCCTCCCATCGAATCCTCCCGAGTCTCTAACTCGTTAAGACGTATACGTCGCGCGGAAAAACGTCCCGTTGCGGCATCTCGTACGGACGCGCGCGTTCCGCTCTTGCGGCGTAATACCGTAGAACCGCTCACGCTCGCAACAAACCATTAATCTCACCGCTCGTAGTAAGTCATCAGTTTTCTCGGCGGCAAGCAACAAAAATCGCGAAGACGACGCGAGACACGTCGCGCGGGGATGACGTGGAAATGAGCGGGCCGCGACCGAGCGCCGCGATTCCGCCTCTCGACGACGAGACAAGAGGATCAAAGAGGAAAAATGCGGGGAAAGAAAGACGAGAGGAGGGCAGGGAGGGAAACCGCAGGACCGAGAGCGATTGTATTAGTGTAATTATGTGGGCGGGACGGCCTGGGTGCGGCGTCTTAATTAACTCCGCTAATTTCTCGATTAACGGCGCGCGGGGCTTCCCGTGGGAGGGGGATGAAAAAGGGCGAAGGTCGGACGATGATGAAAAGTGGTGGCTTTTCCCGACCGGCGCGGCGTGCGCGCGGCACGTTCGCGAATTCGCGTTTCGCACGAAACAAGAAACCCTCGGTCGCGATCTTATCTCCCGATCTACATGCATAATTCCCGGTTGTTCGCACTTACATGAACTACGCGCGATTATGAATGTCGACACGCCAAACGGAGCGTGTTATCCGAAACGCCGCTCGAATGGAAAGGCAAGGCGCTTCGCATAATTAGGAGCGTGGCTTCCTGCGCGCCTCGCGCGCCGCCGTTGCCGCGATTATTTTCACAGTCTCGTGGAGACGGCGGTAATTATTGCCTTCGTGCGTACCGTACGAGCTAGCAATACGTATAATCAGATTATTGCGTCATAGTGACTGAAGATCGCAAAAAAGTTGCTCTCCTTCCCCCTCTCGAGGATTCGTTAAATTTAAGCCAGCTCCAGACAACATGACCAATGTACGCCAACATTGGCGAATGCATTGGCTATCAATGCAAAAAGCCAACGGTCCCCTTTGTAGAGATTTGTTTCGACTCAATTGGCCAATTTTTAATTTAAATTAATATATCGCGACATTTTTCGACCATGTGTTTTGGTCTCTTCTATAAAAAGAGTGAAATTAATTTTAATGTAAAGAATTTGTTGCGAAAAATTTTACCTCAACCAGGATTTGAACCTGGAAGTAGTGATCGTGGCGTAAGAGTTGCGCGTCTACTTTCTGTGCCAAAGATCCAGGTTCAAATTCACCCAGAACATATCATATTTTTAATTGATCACCACCTCTCAGAAGGTAATGACCACTGAGAGTACCTTTGCCAAGACAGTCACCAGCCATCCAGTGTCACACGTTCAAATCCTGGCTGAGGTAAAATTTTTCGCACAACAAATTCTTTACATTAAAATTAATTTCACTCCTTTTAGAAAGGACCAAAACCCATGGTCGAAAAATGTCGCGATTCGTGATATATTAATTTAAATAAAAAATTGGCCAGTTGAGTCGAAACAAATCTCTTCTGTGTTTAATATTTACTGGCGAAGAATATCCCATCTCTGGTCTCCTTAGTGTTTTAAAAAACCGCTTTCATAGCGAATGTCATGCAATGTCACACCATTGGCAATGCGTGATTCTAATTTGTCACCATGGAATTTATACACGCATCAGAGTCAATGTCACATAGGCCAATATTGGCCATTTGGTCTGGAGCCAGCTTTACACGAAACACGTGTCTCGGTTGCTCGCCGATGAATTTCCTCCGCGATCTCGAGATTCTTTTTCCCCCGCAGCCTCGCGCACCTGTTGGCGCAATTTTACCACGTCTTACGGTATCATCACCACGACGACGTACCGTTTATTGCGTCACGCGAGCGTATCACGAGAATTCATAGGGAGGACGACGAGGAGGTATGGAATTCTCGTGGCCCGACGACGAGAGGGCGGAAGTAAATATCATCGGGAGAAAAGGATGTGGGCGTCGCGCGATGGAAAATAACGATCGGCCGCCCTAGAAAAACATCGTCCGCAGTCAGGATATTTCTTCGCCTTTCGAGACGAGGCGAGGCAAGGCAAGGCGAGGCGACCGATCGTCGCCCGGGTTATCACGCGCTCGAATCGCTCGCACGGGTCATCTGTTCAGGGAAAAATTACGGAATCTTATTGCGGCCTTTATTACTTCGATGCCCGGCCTATCACTTATCCGGCTTCATTTTTTTATGGGGCTGTCGCTTCGGCGCACATCCTTCTTTACACGCTCTGATAACAATCTGTCCTCTCCTCGGAACCGTCGACTTCGCGACGCCGTCTCGCTTTCTTCTTCCCTTTTATGGGCGCTTTGTTACAATTAGGGAATATTAACTGCATCTTCGGATATCGCACGGTGTAGCCGCGAAATTTTCGATAAACCCCAAAGCATAGTATTATTTTATTTATTAACTGTAGTATATTTTATTTTTATTTTAGTGTTAGTCGGCAATCTTTCTTGGGTGTGACAGGTAATTGTATTTACTGAAGCTACACAGAGTTAGGCACAGAGCGGTTGTCAAAATAACACTATATTTATAGTATTTGGAATTTGTCACCTTAGTTGGATTAAAGGGGAACAGGAGGTTTGTATGTGTGGTCAAATTGAAGGCGAAATTATTTCAGGGAAAAGAATAAATGGACACAGTACTCCGTTGAGGTGTTATTTATTACTATATAAAGCTCAAGTCGATGCTCAAATGCTGTTTGTTGGTCTGTCTTTAAGACAGAAAACAGACCTAACTAGATTTAACTAACAGAGACTTAAAACAGAAAACTCCTATATTTTTAATAAGTTTTATATTACAAATTAATTTTCTACATCTCAAATGTAGTAGTAAATAATACCTATAAATGTAGTGTTAATAATACCTAAACGGAGAATTGTCTTCATTTATTCCTTTCCCTGAAATAAATTCGCAAATTTCGCCTTCAATTTGACCATACAAATCTCCTGTCCTCCCTTAATTTTTTAACTGGAAAATTAATTCTTTTTTTTAATTTTTAAAGTTTCATGACAAAAAATGTCGTTATGCAACAAAGTCATTTCTTGATGTGACAAAATATGACCTCATACCTAGTTGAAAGGTTAAAGCAAGTTGTTCATTCTCGTTTATTCGCTCGTTTTCTTGGTCTGGATTCAACTTTAGGCACCTTCAGCGTTTTTTTCACGGCATACAATACTAATTACTCTACAGCAGGCATGGCCAACCTACGGCCCGCGACAATATTTTGAAAAATAAAAAATTAAAGGAAAAACTACACGGAAAAAAACGATAAGGTTGCCACAACCACAATTCGTCCAACAACATAGTGAATGTTGAGACAACCATAGTGAATGTTGAGACAACCATAGTGAATGT
>NJRP01000029.1:762641-785276 GCA_003063835.1 Aphaenogaster floridana
AATTTTGAATGTGGCCCGCAAATCGAAAAAGGTTGGCCATGCCTGCTCTATAGTTATGGCTATACACAAATACACAAACTGATGTCGCATGTGCTCATCTTGATCGTGTATTAGCGTTAGCGTATCATTTCGACGCGCGGAATTAATTTCTATGCCAAAGTAACGACGGGAATTAACATCTCCATATGTTTGCCCCGACGTCTCCTGCTCTCTCTCCGCTCCCCGCAAGTTCTCCATTCCATTTCTATGGAAATTCGTGTTCCACGTGTAGGATAGCGTCTCCGCGAGGAAACGGGATTCGCCGCATGGGTGGCGAGCGGGGTGGCTTAAGACGCGGCATATTTGCGCTTTTCCCGGAAAACGGACGTCCCTACGTCGGCGCCGCGCCATCCGGATCGTAACGCGACGCGCGAAAGCTCTTCCGCACATTCGCAGGCGAGGGTGGTAAAAGGAAGAAAAGACGTCCGACGGGGGATGAGCTGGTTCCTGGCGTTTCTCTTAAAACGCGCACGAGGCACGAGATATTTATGCTTAAAAGAAGTTACATGTCCGTAATAAAAATTATTATTATTCCATGTGTATATCGTGCTATTTATATCTTCTATATATGCACGGAAAAAAACAATAAGGTTGCCACAACCACAATTTGGTACAGCCACGTCCTGTGGTTGTCACATTCACATTGTTTTGTGTGGTGCATCTATATATGTTTGTCTCAACATTCACTATGTTTGTCTCAACATTCACCATGTTTGCTGTACCAATTGTGGTTGTGGCAACCTTATCGTTTTTTCCGTTGTGCGTATCGCTTTTTATATCATCTTAATAAATTCTTCCGCGTGGGGCGCAACGTTTCTCCGCGCGAGCGGTCAAAATTCACCGCTGCGGCCTTCTCGCTTTTTTTCGATGCCGTAATGCGGAGCGTAATAACGGTTATTTATAGGGAGTAAACGGCGCGCGCTTCTTTTTTCTTTCCCCGAAACCTCTTTCCGTCCTCCCCGTGTTCTCGTTCCTCGAAACACGGGAGTGGAGGCTCCTTCGCGAGAAATCGCGATAACCTCGGAATTTGGTCGGCGGTTTTATTTCTCTTTTTCCCTATGCAGCTGTCGTGACTCTTAAAACGAGCGCAGAAACACGCGGTTACGAGCGCGATCGCGAACCGAATCATCCGCGGAGCCGAAACGCCCCGAGAGGTTCGAGGAAATTTCATCGTCGAAGCGACTCGGGCGAGGACGAAAATTTAAGGATGCCACGCATTACGTGAATTCGTGGTGTGAATTTAAACGTGAAAATTTAGCTAAAATTTCATCGCTTTCAATTGCTTTACAACTTCGTGTCTAGTTTGACAAGGCAATCCATCTCTTTCTCAAGTCTGTTATATAATTTAACTGTTCATTAATACTTTCAAAGCCTTTCAAATTCAACTGATTATATTTTACAATGATAAATTAAGAAGGACTTGTGTAAACGATAAAATGTCGGCGTACAGTGTTAATCTACACCTCGTAATTCGATACCGAAGCTGGCGAGCGCGATCGACGGAGGGAGCGGACGGGAGGAAGCAGGGAATGCAGAAATTGCACGTCTTGCCATCTTCCACGATGGCATACCGCGCCACGGTGGTGGTATCGTGGTTAATTGCGGCTGACAAAGAAATTCCCAGGCGCGAACTCGTGATACGAAGAGGGAAATAATAGAGAGCCGTGGACGGCGGGAGATGAAGGAGTTAAGCGAGCGAGTGCTCTCGCGCCAAGGAAAACCGAGGATTATCGGCATGCAAAGACAATTTGCCCCGGATAATTGCGCGTCTCGTTGACTTTCCATCAGCGCGAATGTTGCATTAACAAGCAGAAGTATCCTAGAGCTCCATCGGTCGACAGTTTGTAACGCGATCCTTCTCAATTTCGGATATTTCAAATAATGTAGAGGAAAAGTTATTTTTCGAGCGATTCCCTTCTTCTTTCTTCAGCAACGCGTTAGTTATCGTATATTATGCAAACGCATAGAGTGTGCTAAAATTTAGAGAGCGTGTGGTCTGCAGGATCTTTCTGTCGGCACGCAATATGCGTTGCATTAATAAGCAGAAGTATCCCAGTACTCCATCAGCCGATAGCTTATAACACGATCTTTCTCAATATCTTTCAATATTTTAAATAATGTAAACATATTTCATATATAGACGCCCGCACGGATTGTAGGGAGGTCCAGGTTCAAATCCTGGCTGAGATAAAATTTTTCGCAACAAATTCTTTACATTAAATTAATTTCATTCTCTTTAGAAGAACCAAAACTCATGGTCGAAAAACGTCGCGATTCGCGATATATTAATTTAAATTAAAAATTGGCCAGTTGTGTCGAAACAAATCTCTTCTGTGATTTAATATTCACTGGCGAAGAATATTCCATCTCTTGTTTGTACACGGAAAGAACGGTTTTGCTGAAATATGTAAAAATTTGGCCAGATACAGATCTGATAATAATTTTGTTAGACCATCAAAAGTAACTATGTAGGACACTCAAACATGATGATAATGCTGTACAAAGTTTTGATATTCTAGCAACTATTTTGAGCGTCCTACATAATTATTTTGTAATTAACGTCGAAACGTTTGCGACATTGTATTGTATGATCTAATTATTGTAAATAATAAACAATAATTACGCGCCATTAACTGCGTTGGCTCCTATAAGCTTACTTCTTTTATATTAATTTTTTCTAATTGTGAGCCTTAATTAATCTTTCTATAATTATTTTGATAGTCCAACAAAATTATTTTCAGATCTGTATCTGGCCAAATTTTTAGACACTTCAGCAAAACCATTCTTTCCGTGTGTGTTTCATATATATTTCATATAAAATAAAAAAATATTTTTTAGCGATTTTCTTCTTTCTTCTTTAGTAATCGCATCGCGTTAGTTATCATATATTATGCAAATATATAGAGTGTGTTAAAATTTAGCGGACTGTAACATAATCTTTTTCAACTTTCAATATTTCAAATATATTTCAAATAATGAAAAAAGATATTTTTAACAATTTCTCTCTTCTTTCTTTAGTAACGCGTCACGTTATTATGCAAACGTATAGAGAGTGCGAAAATTTAGAGAGCGTGCGGTCTGCAGGATCTTTCTGTCGACACGCATGTACGTGTTGCATTAACAAAAGCGGAAGTATCCCAGAGTCGGAAGTATCTCCATCAGTCGGTAGTTTATAACATGATTTTTTTCAACCTCGGATATTTCAAATAACATAGAAAAAAGATATTTTTTAGGAATTTCTTTCTTCTTTCTTTAGTAATGCATCGCGTTAGTTATCATATATTATACAATCTTCCTGTCGACACGCATGTACGCGAGAATGATAGGTATGACAGGTTCTATCAGTTTATAACGGTAAGATAGACGTTTGCCAAGCGATCACGCGAGAGCGATTCGCGCACGAAATGCGGAACGAATCTAATGCCGAGAGAGGACTGGCCGAAGATGTATCGACAGTCGTTTCGTCGAGGATGGTAGATCGTGGCGGCTCACCTTATTCGCGAGGTCCAGCATATTTCCTGTTCCGCCGGCGGCCGCCTCCACTAGCTTCTGAAGACTATGGGGTTCCGGCGACAAATCACGGGCACCGCTGTCGAACTCCCAACTTTCATGTCGTCCCGACACGGTGCCTGAAATAGAAATTACGAGTATGTACTAGTACGGCGCTCGAGTTTGAAGAAAAACGAACGAGGAGGAACGAGCAAACGCGAGCCAAGCTTAACGAAAGGTCCGCTGAGAAAAGTATTTCAAGGAAAAGAAAAACATGCGCGCCAGTTTTTCGTTTCGCCAATTGTTCATGATACCGGAAAATAATTGAAAAACCTACAATTGCGAATTGTTTCTTTTTACGACCATGGTTATCGTTCAATGGAGATTTACGGTTGACGGCAAGTGGCGAGAAGCGGAAACGTGCGCGTGGCAGCGTGCAATATCCCAAAAGTCGTCATTTCCAATTCGTTCATCGATCTCGCGCATCGTATCCAGTTGCATACGACCCGGCTCTCTCGATCGGGATATTGCGAACGCTGCTGCAGTATTTCCGCGGTCGTCCCGTATTCATTGTTCCATCAATCATCAATTTCGAGCGGATAGCTCGCGCTCTATTTCCACGCGACGCGTAATACGCTAGGTCGCGATGTATGGTCTGACGCAAGGATACCCCAACACGGCTCTTTGTGTTCCGTCGAACAAACCGTCGTCTATATTTTCAGAATTGGTGAGCGACGATGCGATATATTCGTTGCTCGCGCGAGGCTCGCGTTCTGCTCGGTCGACGGTGATTTATCGTCGCGAGCGGAAAGAAGGAATCTGTGTCGCGGAAATTCGACGGCGATTTGTACGATTCTTACCGAGACTGTTGTCGCTGCTGGTAGGCAAGTATTCCGGCGTGTGGGTGTGATGCGGACTGCTTCGCCGTTTACCGGCCCTGAGCGCCTCGATTTCCGGTCGCAGGGCCAGACGCCGCCTAAGGAACTCTTGATAGGAAATGCGACCGTGCTCGTCCGCGCCCAATTCCCTCATCAATTCCTCCACCGAATTCTCGAGGTTCAATTCCCGGCACACCGTCAATAGGTCCTGGCTGCAAATACGAAAGGCGAAAGGACGCCGTTAGAGACCGACGGGACACTTTGTCGAACGTTTCGGGTATATAAAGGTGCGAATAGCGACCGGCGCGAATCGGAGGACGCGATTTAATTCTTTCGCTACGAAGGGCGTATAGGCGAAGCTGTTGTACCTAGGGACACTTTTTTATTTTGATTTTTAGAATTTTGAAAACTATTTTTCTAACTTTCAAATTATGAATATAATGAGTATTATGTACAATTTAAGTAAAAATTTACAGCTTCTTCAAATAATATTTTACGACCAGACCGCACACTGCTTGCGCTCACCGATTTGGATCAAATTTGGAATATATTTAGATTATCATTAGACATGACTCCTGGTAAAGCCGTTTTGATGCATACGCCTTGGTTGTCCCTAGCCAGAGTTTTAATGTTGCGCCTTTAGTAGTGCTTTAGCAGTGGCAAAATTTTCTAGAAATTGAGGAATGTTTCGAAAGCTATAATCAATTAGGTAATCAAAAAAACGAAATAATACTTCGATAGTCGATCCAAATGCAGTATCTTCTTTTGCTTTTAATGTAAAAGTATCCCACAATCAGCTATTATATACCTTCGCACCTACCTTATCATTTGTGTTCGTTTTTCCCTTTTATTATTATCCTTAACGTTAAAATTGCAGATCAATGTATTTGCGTCGAAATAAAGCAGACAATAACATATCTAGAAAATTTCGCCACTGCTAAAGCACTACTAAAGGCGCATGAGCGCTAAAGCACTACTAAAAGCGTATTGAGACTCTGGCTAGGGACAATCAAGGCCTATGCATCAAAATGGCTTTACCAGGAGTCATGTCTAATGATAATCTAAATATATTCCAAATTTGGTCCAAATCGGTGAGTGCAAGCAGCGTATGATCCGGTCGTTAGCTTTCATTTTTAACCATTTCTTTATATACTGTTTCTAGGTACAAAAATTGGTTGCGCCTAAAAACACGCAAAACAAACGCCGTGGCGAAAGGATCAATCCAGAATCGCGAATACCGCGTCTCGTCCAAGGAGACATGAAACTTGGATCTCGTCAGCGTAAAATTTGTCGTGCCGATCGCGCGGAGCCCCCGACTACTTAGCGCAAATCGCAAATAATAAATCGCCGGCCGTATCGCATATTAAGCGGAATGTGTATTATGAAGACTAAGTACTCTCTTTCTATGAATAATTCATCTCGTGAATAATTCATGCGTCGGACGGAGGCACAACGCGGAAGATGAGGCACGAAATAGTTAAAAGTAGAAAGGCGCGCTCGACGACTCCAGGCTCGAGCCGTGCTATCGATAGCTTATACCTACCCGAAGGAGAGTATTTAATAATCCATTATGGAGATGAGATCAACGCGGGGACTTTTTCCCCGACCCGGTCGACAATGACGATCGCCCGACGTGTACACAGCAAACGGATTTACAACAAGATCCGCTCTATCCCGCGAGCTCTAAGACGCCCCCCGCCGTCCTCTCATTTTAACGATACCGTCGAGATTCATTTAATTAAAAGGGACGGCTACGGGGCGCCGGCGCTTGTCACATCATCCCCGTACGGTCGCGCTCCTCTCCGTCCATTACGATGCTCAAATAATTGTCTAACCGGCTGGAAGGACGAGAGCAGGCCCGTCACTCTTGATTATCGGTCGCGACGGCGACGGCGACGATGAGGAGCGAATTCGCACGATGGGCGCGTCACGCGAACCAACGCCGGCTGAGAGAATCGCAGCGGATCGCCGCCGCGCCGCACCGTCGCTATTCTCCAGCGAGCCAGGTCGACAGGACAGCATTAAAGATGCATCAGTTACAGCCGTCTACCACCACGGAGATGTCCCCGGAAAATCGTTAAACCGAGCCGGCCCCGAGTCCTTTCGCGACTTCGTCGCGCGTTCCGAGCGCGGCAGCCGCGACAGTCGTTGCGCTAATGCCGCGATTCGGGAAATCACGGGATTGTAAATTATTTGCGATACAATAATCTGGATAATCTGGATCCCGACCTGAGAGGATGTAACAGGAGGATATGACGTGTACGTAAATAGTCTATCGGATATCGAATACCGGAGATTATGATGACACGAAGTAAATGATAATAAAGGAGAGTATTAAAAAAGAGCCCATTTTGGCCCCCCAAGGGAAAAGTGATTAAATTATCTTAGTTCAAATTATCTTAGTTTGGGCTGTGTCATTTAACAAGAAATGATAGTTTTAGTCCCGAGAAATAAGGGGAACATCATTAGAATAGCCACGTTAGAGAACGTCGCTTTAAACGAAATGTTTTTTGTTAATATCTTAAATTAGGCATTTATATACATTTGATTGTAAAAGAGGGACTTGATTCAATTATTGAGCATTTAGTTGCAAAATTGGACAGGGAGTAATACGATGCTGCTCTCATGTGACTACACTTGTTTGGTTTTTCAGTCATGTTCGGTTTCAAGATAATATATGTATCATTTCCAGTTGATTTTCTTACCACCTATTTCGAAGAGGGTGCATTAGGATCTGAACATATTCAGATGGATATGAATTCACACACCCACACATACACGCAGGCATGCACGCACGCACACAGAGGGTTTGAAGTCATAAAATACTACGGGAGTGACGTATCGTGGAGATCTGATCTCTGTGCAGCTGAAGATAATTGACATCTACAGATCCTAATGCGTCCTGAACAAAGCTAGAAAAAGTATATGTGTATCTCTAGTATATACATTTCATTACTGAATCTCCTATTTATTATTGAGTCATAACGTTTTTCAACACGTGACAACGAGAGTTTTGCTTAAAACGATCTTTTCTCTAACGTGGCTATTCTAATAATGTTCCCCATATTTCTTGGGAACTAAAACTATCATTTCCTATTAAAGGAAGGTCCAAACTAAGATAATTTGAGATTCAATCGCTTCCCCTTTAGAGGTCAAAAGTGACCCTTTTTAACACCGTCCTTTTTAGGAGGATTGTACTGTGCAAACATCGTTAAAATCGTTTGAACCGAATCTCCGAGCTACCGCACTTGTCACGGATGACCACCTCTTGGTTTCCGTCAATTTTTCTTTTATTTTTCCCACGGACAGCTGCGGGTATCGGACGCCCTTTTACGAGGCGCACGCGCGCGACTATCACGGCCAATTCTGAGGGCAGGGTGTCCGTCTCTATCTCTCATCTCATCGAAACAATGGTGTCGCCGGTTTAGGCACGGTCGTGCGCGAATTAAACGTCACGCATTAATTACCGCGTGTACCCTCCCGGCGCGCATCCCGCGACGTCCATCGCGCGTGATATTAATGGATTACGTATAGCGTTCGTCGACGACGCAGGCCTGCTTCCGGCGTCATGGATGCCTGTCCCGCAACGCACGAAAGCTTCATCGGAAGCTCGGCCGATACCCGCGGGCGTTGCACTCGAGCGCGAGTCCACCGCGACGCAATTGACACACGGATTACGCTAACGAACGTCATCGACCGGACCGTTAACTTTAATTGACGCCGGAGTTATACTTCACAGCGTTCTGGAGTTCTTTGGACCCCGCGTTATTACAATTACTATTTCTTCTTCTAAAGGATACGCGCATGGCTGCACAAGACGCGGTACACTCTTAAGCACACGGAAAGAACGGTTTTGCCGAAGTATCTAAAAATTTGGCCAAATACAGATCTGAAAATAATTTTGTTAGAAAATCAAAAGTAACTAACAATAAGTAGGACAACTAAAGCATAATGGTAATGCTGCAAAGTGTTTTAATATTCTAGCAATTATTTTGAGCGTCCTACTTATTGTTAGTTACTTTTGAGTTAGTTTTTCTTGTTTTCGTATTATCTCCTCACAATAGAGAATTCCTGATCTTGACGTAAGTATCATCAAAAATAGAAAGATACTTATGTCCTTTGCAATTACGTAAGGTTTTTATTTCAACGTGTACTTTCAATTTTTGGCAATACATGCTTAAGAGTATAAAAAATCTGAAAGAAAGAGGTAGGATGCTATCGATGGAGCTCTACGATCTTTACTCGACGCAATACTCAACGAGGCTTTCAAAGACGCACGCGTAAGGCGCGACGTCAAGATCATTCGTCGGCAGGTTCATTCGTTCGCGCTTATTAATAGATAGACAGACAGGGAGAGAAAGAGAGAGAGCGAGAGAGAGAGAAAGACAGAGAGAGAGAGTTTAGATAGAGTTTAGGGCGGATCCATGTATGTACCATCGCGACACTCGGCGGCGTCCGCGTCTGTGTCGGGATAGTCTCTCCAGAGTTCTCGTCTCCCAAAGTTTGAGCGACTGCATCCCTCGCTCCTCCCTCTTGTCTGATCCCTCTTCTTGCACGCGCCACCGACGACCGTTCGCCTTCGATTCACTTTGAACCCACGTCGCACGAGCAGTCACGACTGTATGACGAGACACGTGGTATCGACACGGATTAAGCATCTACCGGACTTCTAATCAAAGGATGTAGAGTCTTCAGAATCTCGAGAGTAGAACGCAATTCGACGAAAATAAAAAAGAGAGATAAACGCAGGCGGCGAATGTACAGCTCGATATTCTCTTAGGACCGATCTGGACATCAATTCTGTAACTTTTACCCTAAGGCGGAGAAACGTGAAAAGTGAAAATTTTCTCCATTAACTTCACTGGTAAAAATTTTCCCTTTTCACGTCTCCGCCCTAGGGAGAAAGTTACAAAATTGATGCCCCGAAGTCTTTTATACACGGAAAGAACGGTTTTGCTGAAATATCTAAGACTACAATATGGCCAGATACAGATCTGAAAATAATTTTGTTAGTCCAAAAGTAACTATGTAGAACATTTAAACATGATGATAATGCTGCAAAAAGTTTTGATATTCCAGCAACTATTTTGGACGTCCTACATAATTATTTTGATGATCCAACAACATTATTTTCAGATCTGTATCTGGCCAAATATTTAGATATTTCAGCAAAACCGTTCTTTCCGTGTAGTTTCGAGCTTTGCTCACGGTCGACTTTGACGGATTCTTAGCGTTCGCGAGAGATTTCACATTGCGGGGAATAACACGTCTACGGAGCGGATCGCGCGTCGCCGGCCGCGTGTCGAGTGCCACTGCGACGCGTGGATAAATGCATTCCGCGCTGCGGTTCGAGAGGTGAAACAAAAAAGCAGAGATGGGAGAAAAGGAATACTCTATCCTATCTATATATCGTGTGGCGTGAAGAACGAACGCAACTTAATCCACCGCGATGCACGTCGCTCGTCTCGTCCCGGTTCGCGGGCGCCGCACTTGCGGTTTTACACCAGACACGTGAGTTTATTTTAAATGTACATGCATATATCCCTGTCTCTTTCTATTTGCGGATGGCCTTTCTACGTCTCGTGAAGAAATCCGCGTTTGTACGCGAGTCGGAATAAGCGGCAGAATTCTACAAGTATTTTTA
Organism: Aphaenogaster floridana; assembly: GCA_003063835.1. Lineage (NCBI taxonomy): Eukaryota > Metazoa > Arthropoda > Insecta > Hymenoptera > Formicidae > Aphaenogaster > Aphaenogaster floridana. Next base: position 772,692 of record NJRP01000029.1, read on the forward strand.
TCGAGAAGCGTCTCGCGCTCTTGTTAAATCGTCCTTTCCAATTAAAATTCAGCCCCGATTCTCGAAGATTAAAATTACACGCACTCGCTATTACCTCTCTTTTAATCCTTACTGCAATTTTTCATCGAACTGGTATCTCGCATACTTTTAAAAATAATTATAGAGCAAGAAAGAAAGTACAGTGTGGGAGTAATGTATAATTAATCAACGCTCGCGTGGATCGTGTTTTCTATCGCAATGTATTAATTTATTCGAGCGTTATCTCGAAATAAATGGATACCCGGGTGCGGTTCGCGCGCGTCGCGTATTTACACGCGGCGGCAATTAAACGGCACTTCGACGCCGGAGAGAGCGCGATAAATATGCTACCACGTGGGAAACGATCGCGTTGTAGTACGCGGTTTATCATCGGCATCGGTGTGTTTGCCCGCTCGGCGAGAAAAGTGAATTTAACAGCTTGTTTAATTTCGCACTCGCGCGCGAGGCATCGAATCGCACAAGTCATCCCCGGTGCACTTTGCGATCTCGTTAAACGTCGAACGTTTAAAAGCGAAAAAAGACTCGGGTGAATCAGATATTCTGGGATATCGGGAGAATCACGGCGCGCGGAGACGAGCGAAAACCGAAGGTTACACCTAAGATTCTAAATGCAGCAAATTTACGGAAATATTCCTGGAAATTTACGGAAAATTTTCCGGAAATCTTTAATGGACGGAAAATAAAAAAATTGGAAACTTTTTGAACTGATTTTTTAAAAGAAAAAAGCTGATAAATGTAATATGGATGTAAAATGAATTATAAAATGATAAATTGATTAGTCTTTTAATAATGTTAGTTACTTTCCATATTAATTGCTTTCAGTAATGCTGGTAATTTCTCAAAAGTTTAATTTAAGAGACGAATAAACCAAAACTTGGCGCTGAGATGTTAAAATTGGTATTTGCAACGCAAATCTTTCAGAATTAGATTTAAAGTCACAAGCGCTCCCAAGTGTTAAGATTTAAGATATTTATAAAATAACACCTTATTTTCTGATCATAGTAGCAGGTTGAATTGAAGGTAATAGACAATACACGGAGAAAATTTTATATTAAAAATTACTATGTATGGCAGTAGCCGTAGACCATTGCTGGAATTATAAATTATTCTTATTATGTTTTCTATAGAAAAACATAGTAAAAATTTTGTATCATTATATCCGATGTTTCTAATTAAATTTCAAATAAAAGAGACATGTGCACTCATTGTTGTAAAGAAATCTTTGCTTCTTTTATCCTCCTGATTGATCAATCAAATGCTGCTTTCACCGACGTGTGTCATGGTCTTGGGGACTAAATAAAAGCCGTGCCTGTCATGTATTAATGCGCCACTAGGTAACGTGATTTTCTCTATACCAACCTTTTAAATAAATAATCATACTTCTTTACGTCATCTACAAAACTTTCTTAATACTTCAAAAACGGACCGATTTATCTTGCAAAAAGCAAACAGAATAAATCCTCCTTTATTAATTTAAATAATTAGCTTCGATATGAAAAATCACAAATCAGTATGTTACTAATAGGCGCAAAAACCAATCATCCAGAACTGCTAAAACAAGCGTTTTGATGTTACATATCTTTATACTTCCTTCTATTTTCCGTCTTTTCCTAATGTTTTCCAATTTTTCCCAAAAATTTTCCGATTTTTCCGGAAATTTTAGAACCCTAGTTATACCTCACCACGCGATACATATAAATGGATACGTGTTAGCACTCAAACATTAAAATTCCGTGGGTCTGATTAGAATCTATTAAACCGCTCAGAACTATTCAATTCTAAATTTAGAATTTAGAATTCAATAAGAAGTTAGCGCCCTATTTAAAAAAAAATGTGCTGTTAAACAGAACTCTTATAATCACTTCGAAACGAACTCTCTAAATGGGAACTCTAATTAGAACTACAGAATTTTAATGTTGGAGTGCTAATTTCACACACACACACACACATACATGCCAGACGGATTGAAATTATCGGAGGAGGATGTCGTCGGGAGGACTCTCCTGGCGACCTGGAGAAAATTCTGAGGGCGCACACGAGTCTGTGTCGATATTGGCCGTGACGTGCGATTGGATCAAAACTCAATTTCGTGCCTCGACCTGTAACGCGATGATCTCGTTACGGTCCTTTCTCGTTTTTCGACCCGGAGAATTCTCTTCTCTGCCTTTGCTTTTAATCATCTCGTGAAACAGCGCGCGTGCAAAGAGAGAAGGAGAAAGAGAGAGAGAAAAGGATGAGCCAGCTCAAAGCGCCGGAACAAAAGAAATCAGGGAAATGAAAAATATCGAAGAGACGAAAACTGCAGAGAACGTCACCTCGCTGTGACGTTGGCGCCCCAATTGTTTCGGGATTGTCAAGTTTTCGATAGCGACAGATTCCTGGCTCTACCTCCAAAGAGTTTTGCAGAGTTGCGGATTATTCTTTCGGATCAACTTTGCAACTCGGCGAACTTCTTCGTCGGCGAAAGTCTTAAAGTGAGTCTTACGCTCGCGTTTAAAAAGCTGGCACGTAATGCACCGTAGCGCCGACCAATATGCGCGTCCATTGTTGGGAAATGTGAAACCGGTGCTATCGCACGATGGCCAAGATTTCTCCCGCGTTGTAAAATGTTTCCTCTCGAACCTGATTGTACCTGATACCGAGATCATTGTTCCAGCGTGAGACACATTTGCAGAAAAAACTTTCCACACAACCTATATTCCATCACGCGCGGGAAACGCGATTAGTCTCCTATTACTTCACGTCCGCCCTTCGGCATCTCTGCGAAAAATTCGAAGGGCTCTTCGCGACCTTCACATTAAGATCGTCCAGGTCGAGGTTATGCGCGCGCGCGATCGATAGTTATCTTTATTAAATTCTGTCTCTCTTTAGCGAAATCCTGATATAAATACATGTTACGAAAATAAGAAGATAAGTAAGAGAAGTAGATTCCAGGCAAGAGAAACAAGATATCTTTTTATTAAAGCGCGGGTAGCGTTATTTAAGCAATGCGGGAGATATGTAAGGTAATACCAGCGTAAAAGCGCGCCGAGACGATAAAAAGAAAAAAAAAAGGAAATGAACCTGGAGGCTGCGCGAGCGAGGGCGGTTTCGAGAGAACTCGCGTGCATCTCGGAGAGCGATATCGCTGTCCCATTGCAAATGTCTCGCTCTATTTCATCGAGACGCAACCCCTCATCGAAGTCCGTTATATGAAAGAGTCTTATACCACCGGTTCGGCTAATCCAGCCTATTCAGACAGCGAGGTCTCCTCGCCTCGTCGAGTATCGTACGCGGGCGCCATTAAAAACACAAAGAGAAGACACAGGAAGAAGAGAAGAAGAGATGGGCAAAAAGAGGAAAAGAGAAGATGGAAGAGGAAGAGCGCGGAGAAGGGAAGGGGGAAAAAGGGAAGAGATGTAACGTCGGTTTTTAACGGGAGGAGAGCCCTCCTCACGCTTCATCTCTCCCTTTTAACGCTTGTCGCTTTGTTAACGCGTTCTTTCGAGAGGTTTAGATTTCGCGGTAATTAGCGAGAAATCGTGTTACCGCGATTGTGGAGGGGCCCGCTGTCCCGACGGGGATATCTCCGGACGTCGTCGGTCCTCGCCAAGCCCGCCGATAAAAATACGATCTCCCTATCGACGAGCCTCGCGCGCCGTTGGAAGTCACGGTCGTCAATTTGAGCGGCGCGATCGCCGATAATGCGGTTGATTTCGGAATCCGACTGGTATTAATAATTCGCAGCCAGCGCGACGAGAGACGCGGGACCTTGACGTCGCCGGCTGCCGCGATATCGGCGTATCGATCGCGGCGGTTTATCAAATTTACAGCGGCGGCATTGGCTCCGAAAATAATTCGTTTAACGCGAAGGTCCGCCCCCGCCTAAAATGCGCATTCTGTGTTCTATTTCCGATGACGCCTCTCGGAGGGATGTTTTATTCACCGGTCGATGTTGGCGAATTATTCACGGCAGTAAGGTATTCCCTTTTTTTAAAAAAAGAAGATGCTCTTGTCGCTTGTGACACGTAAGATCCTTCGATTGTAAGTTGTATCGTGTTAATCCAATTACTGTTAAGCGTTACAAGCGAAAATTCGTACGTCGTCTTTATCAAGTTCCCGTTTCAGATCTTAATTGCGTGATAAATACGGGAGGCCACACGCGAGGACGTGGGTTCCGCGACGATGGGTCGACAGAACGAAAAGTTCCAGTGGCAACGACGGGGTGGGTATCCCCGACGGCCGGAAGGAGGGAAGGCGTAAATAACGATAACCGGTCGGGACGATTTCGGGATTTATCCCGGGCGGGCCGAACCGAGGGATGCTGGCAAGCTGGCCGCGCGTAACGAAATTACGAGTGCAAACCGCCTGTAAAAACCCGCCTCGTGGGATGGGATTTCGACGAAGTGCCGCGAAATGCGCGTTCGCGTTCGGCAACTTGAGATCTTCGATCAGCGGTTGGAGTTTAGGACGTACGTGTGGAAAATCGCGAACCGAAATAGCGAACGCTTATGTAAAGCTATAAAACAAGAAAATGTTATATAAGGTGAGCCAAAATATGTGATACAACCGAGAAGAGGATGATTCTACACGGAAAGAACGGTTTTGCTGAAGTATCTAAAAATTTAGCCAGCTACAGATCTGAAAATAATTATGTTGGACCATCCAAAATAATTATGTAGCACCCTCAAGCATAATAACAATGCTGCAAAAAGTTTTGACATCGTAGCAAACAGCTTGAGCGTCCTACATAATTATTTTGGACAGTCCAATATAATTATTTTCTGATCTGTATCTGATTAAATTTTTAGACACTTCAGCAAAACCGTTCTTTTCTTTGTACGGTTTAAAATAAGTCGAAATAAATAATAGAATAAATTTTTTCGAATAAGACCTCGTTTTCGAAAAAAAAGAATTTTGTAAATTTATTGAGTATGAGTGCACGGAAAGAACGGTTTTGCTAAAATATCTAAAAATTCAGCCAGATACAGATCTGAAAATAATTTTGTTAGACCATCAAAAGTAACTAGCTTCAAGTAACTAGCTTCAGTAAGTTTGCTTCACGTCACTTCCCAAGTAGCAAACTGATGTTATTTGTCGTCATTTTGACGACATTAGACGTCATTTTTACGAAAAATGACGTCAAAATGACGACAAATAACGTCAGCTTGCTACCTGGGTTCATGTCCCGTCCTTCACGTCGCGTCACTTCACGTCAAGTTCATCGTAATCCCGGCTTAATAATATTTGATATAAGTTTCCGTTATAGACGTTCTGTGTGGCCTATTTACTATCAGGATTTAATCAGAAACTAATTCTACTTACTATCAGGAATTAATTCAATCAGTTAATTAATTCTCAGTTAATTCAATCAGACTCTTAAGATAGACGAATAAATTTGTTCGAGACAAAGAATAATTTTATTTCTTATATACATTTCTTATTTCTTATTTAGTTGAGATATTGTTGAAAATGTTGGCCGTTTTGTCGTATACAAAGTTGTATTCTGCGAACTAAATTGGAATGAATTGTTTTTAACGTATCCTTTAAATTTTTCGAATATCAAGTACTCGATTAACTTTCAAAGCCTTTCTTCTAAAAAACGAAACCTTTCTCGAAAAAAATTTATTCTACCATTTTATATTCACTTAGTTTGAGCCATAAAATCATCTCCTTCCCGGTTGTACCACGTATTTCGGCCCACAGTGTATAACATTGTATTACGCGTATATCACTATTACGCACATAGCTTCGTTCTGACTTGTACGATCGGTTTTTTGCTTCCTGTGCAACGTAAATCGAGACGGCAAATGCGACAGTAAACGCCGCTTTTTTGAGAGCCTCGAGCACGAGTCGAGACATATCGATTCGGACGACAGAGCGCCGCTCTCTCGCAGTATTTCTTTCGACAGAAATTTCCCGCTATGCTTACGCGCTTCATCGCGTGCAAACAAGCCTGGGAGCCTCGGCAGCCAGGTAAATCGGCCGGTGCATCTATTATTCCGTCAGCCACGTCGCAGTCAAGGGAATCTCGGAATTATAACGAGAACGTCCGCCGGCGAAATCGTCGTCGCATATCCGCGAATCATTCATGAGTCTAATATCTCATATGCCGAACGACAAGCTGGACAATTATTACTGCCAGCTGATTACTCGCGCTCGACCGGTGCTTGCCGAGTATTTCCGCTAATATTTTATATATTATTAATAATTAATAATATATAAAACTATTAATAATATATAAAACTTTCGCAGTCTTTCGTATAATTTTTTCACCTTTCTAAAACGGGAAGCCGGATACAATAAACTTAAATCTATAGCAGATAGTTGCAGAGTTCTGTCATTAAAATAAAAACTGTAAAAGTTGCTTTTTAAAATATCGTGTTTGTAATTACTTTGAAATAGCGAGAAATTTGTTACAAATCCAAACAGAAAGAAATGTCAAATTATGAATATAGGGAATGTTAAAATTAAAAAAACTTTTAAAATTTATTATTTCTTTAAAAAATAATTCATTAAAATAGTTTATTAAATAACTCGTGAAAATAACACATTATAATTAATTTGAACTTATAAAAAGATAAACTACGTCAACGGTATCCAGCTATAGATTTTAAAAAGATGTACCTACTACGTCAACGACAACCAGTTGCAGTTTATAGAAAGAGGTACTACCGTCAGCTACGAATGTGTTAACATATCTTTCTCGCGTTCGAATTCTGAAAAATGAGACCGTTATGACTTTGCGTTATATTTCGCGAATATCCCGAACCGATCACTTTGTTCCTGCAGGTGAAACTTACTTCCGCAATTTCCCTCCGCGATGCAGAACTAGAAGGAATTCCTCTCTAGAGAGAATTCTTCAAAAATTATATCGCGCAGGAAGTTTGTTCGCAAGGTAAATCGTCTATGAGGACAAAGGCGAGGGCGAGAACGAGAAAAAGATATCGGAGTCGAACTTACTGCCGACGTCTGCGGACTCTGCGCGGTTTCGACTTGAGCAACGATCACTCGGCCCCTTTATTCCGCCGCGTTATTCCGGCGGAGTAACGGCGAGCGGAATTTTACGTTTACGACTATGCTCGCTTTCGTTCACGGAAATCCGTTGCATTACAGGATGCTGCAGCCGATATTCGCCGACTGTATTTCACGCGGTAGGAGAAAATCAACCGCGGGGAAGAAGAGAGAAAGAGAGAAACAGAGAGAGAGAGAGAGAGAGAGAAATACGGAGGATAAAGGGGCACACAGGCGGAGATGGAATCAGAGGTGGGGGGAGAGAAATGCCGATAAACGAGTCTGCAAACGCAAAGACCCGACTGGCTGCGCGAAGGAGCAGTCGTACAACCAAAACGACAAGCGGGGGAGAATGAAAAGAGAAAGAAAGAGAGAACCCGATCGCGATGGTGGTGTGACTCACTTGCCATAAAACGCGGGGGTAAACGCGTGCGCCTCCTCCTCGCCGATGGATGCCAACCCTCGGGGTATCGTCGAGGGTTTGCCATCGACGGAATCGACCCTTCCTCCAACGTCGCGCTTCGCCCAACTTCTTTTCGACTCCTATCCGCCGTTGTCAGCCGCGTCGAGAAAACGCACACAATCGTCCCTGGTGGCGAACCGCCGAGCTGTGCTCCGGAAAATTAGGTCACCGGTTCTCAACGTCAACGCGATGATTACTTGACACGCGATGACTCGGCAGGCGTTTTTTCGTTTTTTCACCCGAGAACTCGCGTACGTTCCGGTCGAAGAAGCGTTAGCTCATATTAGCGAGGGAATCCGTCACTAATATGAGAAATGAAGTCCGTTAGATATAAGACTGGGGGAACAGAGATGAGTAAAATTGTCCGGAGAGTATTACGTACACTTGGGGGTGGAAGATTGACGAAACTTCGCGTGCGGGGTCGAAAATGTGCATCACGTGCGGCAAAGCGCAGCGATGGCGAGCGGGGGGTATTACGAAAGCGCACCGTAATGAATGCCAACAAGTCGGGAAACATTGTCCCGTTCTTCTCTTTAGCGCGGAGAGGAACGATGGCTGCCGGGTTTGCTCTCTTAATTTGTTTGTGGAACGCACTCTCGCCCACCCAGCGGCTCCCCTGCCGCTCCGACCGCACGGTATTCTCAGCGAATCTCACTTAAAAACGCTCGTACACGAAGCTAGACGAGCTTTATACATCGCGTGGAGGTTTGTGAAGTTAGCACCCAAAAACGCGAATTTTTATAAAATGCCAAATGGCATTCGTTTGTCCATGATTTGTCCACTTTTGTCCACCCAACATTTTCGTTTGTCCACCCTTCAAAAAAAAGTTATGGCCAAATTAAAAAATTGAACAAAATTTGACATCAGCACCCCCATGAATATTTTTCATTAATTGCGAAGCGGGATACAATTTGTCCACAATTTGTCCACGTTTGTCCAACCAAAATTTTCGTTTGTCCACCCCGCAAACGTGGACAAATCGTGGACAAACGTATCCCGCTTCGTAATTAATGAAAAATGTTCATGGAGGTGCCAATGTCAAATTTTGCCGAATTTTTTAATTTGGTTATAACTATTTTGAAGGGTGGACAAACGAAAATGTTGGGTGGACAAACGTGGACAAATTTTGGACAAACGTATCCCGCTTCGCAATTAATGAAAAATGTTCACGGGGGTGCTGATATCAAATTTTACCCAATTTTTTAATTTGGTCGTAACTTTTTTTGAAGGGTGGACAAACAAAAATGTTGGGTGGACAAAAGTGGACAAATCGTGGACAAACGAATGCCATTGGCATTTTATAAAAATTCGCGTTTTGGGGTGCTAACTTCACAGACCTATCGCGTGGCTCGCAGAGATAAAAAGAACTGAAATAACAAATAAATGCAACGCGAGAGATCGCGCTCGGGACGAATGATCGCTATAAAACACCGGGGACGACGCATCCGCCGTGCCAATAAATTATTCCTCGTTAACGAATCGATGTTACTCTCCCCCCGGAGCGATAATTAACGACGTAAAGGCAATTATTATCGGGGGAATGGCGGTTAATTATAAATCATTCCCCGTTCTCCAATCTCGCAAATGCCGCCCGCGACCTCGAATCGAAGGATTTATCTCGGAACAATCGCACGAGATTCGTTAACAGCGTCGAGATATCGCGGCGATTTCTCGGAAGATCCGATCGTTTTATCGTACCCCCGATAAAACTATATCGCCGACGATAAATCTCGTCCGCAAAATTAAAGCGCGTATGCGGGCATGCTGCTAACGCTGTTTCGAGCGCGCGTCTCAATTTTCTTTGAGTTAATGAGTTCTCCTTCGTTACGCGCAATCTGCGGAGGGAACGGACACGTCGTGAATCTAGATTATTTGACTAGATCATTATAATGGATACTTCTCCATGGAAACATGAAAGCTAATAATTATCATCGATCAATGTCGATCAGTGTTACTTACAAGAGAAGATCCCCAACTTGGAAATTCAAAAAATTCACTCTAAAGGGATAGAACCAACCTCCAAAAATTGGCCCATCTTTCATTTATAATTTCTTAAACAATTGATAAGTTTTTTAATTTATAAATTTCATTAAAAAGAAATAAATTTTCTCTATAAAATTTTCTGTACAAATTTTCTCTATAAAATTCTATTTCCTTTTGTTGGTGAATAATAAAACAAAAAGGAAATGTGAGCCAACTTTCAGGGGTTGATTTTACCTCTTTAAAGTAAATTTGAACAGCAAAAAAATAATGTATTATACATAAGGACACTATGTGTTGCCAAAGTTTCATAATTTTTTGAATTCCCGAGTTGGGGATCTTTCCTTGTCAGATTAAAACTGCGCCTGTATGTCGACGTTAGATTTAAAAAATTGTACGCATCGCTACATCTCTACGCATACATCATATACACATAAAAATACACTGCCGGCCAAAAGTTTGAGACCACATATCAAATTTAAGAATATTCCAGTAAAGCACCACTTAAAAGTCCGATTCATGCTTTACCAATATTTTTCTTTTTAAAAGTAAAGAGACATTACATTTAGTACAGTTGTAATTAACATATAATTATAATGCAAGTTTTTGATTTCCTTTCAAATAGTAGACATTTTCAATTAATGGTCTCAAACTTTGGTACACTGAGAGAAAAAAGTCAAGTATTGCAAACTAAATATTTCTTATAACGTTTTTTTCGATATTTATTATTTATAACAAAATGTATTGTGATGACAAAATATACATTTCTGTGAAATATTTTGTGAAATATACATTTCTGTAAAATATATCTTATTTAAAGAGAGATAAAAATCAACGTGTGTAAAAATAAATGATTTATTTGCTATAAATAACATTTTTATTTCGCCGTATTTAAATAAACAATTTATTATAGAAAAATATTTAACATTGTTTTGTAGGATATAATGTTTATTCCACTCCAAAAATATATTTCATAAAAATGTATATTTCGTCACAATTAATTTTTTTAATAACCAATAAATATTAAAGAAAAAATCACAAGAAATATTTAATTCGCAATACTTCGACTTTTTTCTCTCAGTGTAGTGTATATCTATATATGTCTCTCATAATACTTAAATAACTTCTAAATTAAATTTCGAAAGTTTCTCGCGATACTTAAAAATAATCATCTCCGGTTTCACTCGCAGAAACGAGTTGGTGGAAAAAGCACGATTAAAAGAGGAGTACCCGCCGAGAGTTCTCACCCGTCTTTCGACGTGTATAAATGTAGTTTGCGCAGCTACAACGTACGCGGGACAGAGTCCATGTAAACATTACATGTATGTAATACATGGAGAGATCGTACACGGACGTAATTTTACCTTCGTAAGTTTACCCACGGCAGGAAACTGCGTACGAGTCGCGGTGGGCGGAGGAGACAAAATAGACCGTAATGCTCGACGAGCGCGGCAAAAAGTGCACCTTTAGCTTCATCGAAAAGAGATAAAAGGCGGCGCGAGTTCCACGTGCGAGGGCCGGTACGTGTGCGTCGCGCTGGAAGCGCAATATCGAGGCATCGCCGACCCTCTGCGAAAAGGAAAAAACAACAGGAAAACGTATCGAGACATCGATAACGGAAACGACGAGCGAGGAACAAAATGGATAGAACGATGGAACGTCCTCGAGAGCAGAATCTAATTTAGAAGCTGCTCGCAAAAATCACGTATTTCCGGATTCTGTAACTCTGTCAGATAGAGAGAAAGAAAGAAAGAGAGAGAGAGAATCGAGGACAGAGGCTGTTTCTAAATTGTTAGTTTTACGAAACAGACAGTCCACTCGATGAATCAAGAAAATGTTTTCTCGATCGGGAAATATCTCACAAGTCCGGAAAATAAAAAGGAGCACAACGAGGAGTTACGAAATGGTCTACAGTTCGCGTTTACTTCACAGGAGATGCTCGTCCTCGTATAAATTATCGCGAACTTATTATTGGTCTCTCTCGCTCTCTCTCTCTCTCTTTCTCTCTCTCTCTCTCTCTCTCTCTCTCTCTCTCTCTCTCTCTCTCTCTCTCTCTCTCTCTCTCTCTCTCTTTCTCTCTCTCTCTCTCTCTCTCTCTCTCTCTCCCTCTCTCTCTCTCTCTTTAACATTATCGTCATGGCGGTTCCGATGAGTTTGTACTCTCGCCGAAGTTGCGGGGTAAAAGGAAATACGCCGCGTCAGAGTCGTCTCTCGTTAAATCCCAGCGAGAGTCAGGGCGAGCCTCGTTCATCGAGCGAGCGAGAGAACGAGACAGAGGGTAAGGGGGCGGCTCTAATTAATTAAAGAAATAATTAAAACGTACGTGCCAGCGGCAGGCGCGATCTCGTCAACGAGCTCTTTCCATTCCGCGCGATACCAGCCACCGTTAATTGCGCGACCGCGCGAAGGTTCGCGCGCCGAATTCGCCGGGCGGAATTTATCCGGCTGCCCCGCGGCGCGAAAAGCCGCGTACTCACCAACGGAGCGAGCACGAGCGAGCAAGAGCGAGCGAGCATTCGCACTTAATGATCGTTTGGTGTGTACGGATTAGCGAGCACGAGCGAGCAGAAAAATGCTCCGCTCGCTCGTGTTCGCGAATGATCCGGCCGATGTCGGTACACCGAAAAAATCATATTCTACATTATAGAATAATCCGATGAACTACAGAATATCTCCCACTAAAATAAGCGCCAAGTATATATCATAAAGGTGAGGGAATTTCCCTTTAATAGGTAGTAGAATGAAATATTCTAATTCATTAGAATATATCTCTAATGTGAATTCGAAGTCTGCCCAAAGGCCAACTTAACCAACTTCTGAGACAAGTTCTCTAATCAAATCTTGCTTGAGAACTGTCAATCTCCGCATTGAATTCATTTTTTCGTCTACAGCAAACAATCAAACATGTAATACATTTCAACACAAAGCAGCATAATATCCCACTCAACAATATAACTGTAACATAACACGTGTGTGATACTTATGTGATACTCATACTTAAATACTTTCACAAGAATTCCAATTCGTACTTATTCTCAAAATGTCTGATTAATTCAAATAAATTATGCTGAAGCAGCCACTCTTTCACTTCTTCCATTTTTTAAGAACAG
>NJRP01000029.1:812374-837170 GCA_003063835.1 Aphaenogaster floridana
TAGTACCACAGTGTAATAGTATCACAGCGTCACTTGCGCCCTCTGTAAACTTTACACCATTTAAGGACATAAAAATATATGCTGATCGTTCTTCTGTTCTCTAATCTCCGTGCCTTTGCCGTTCAAAAACTATAGCAGCCTCAACATTTTGGTATTAAGATCTTTGTCTTCAAATAATATCAGGAACCTGCCATTAACAGGTGATACGGTAAGTCTGGGACACTCTGTATATATATGTTAAAATAAAATATAATTATATAATTATATATTATTATAATTTTACATCTTTTCAGGGGCGTAGCCAGGATTTTATTTCGGGAGGGATTAAAAAAAAATAAAATCACAGAACTCATAACTTTTTAAATTAAATAAGATAACAATATTAAACTAGAAGTATGCGTCTAGGTGTTTTAGATTATCTGTCGTGTTCCTCCTCTAGTTAATTGAAGAAGTCAAATTTTTGTGAATGTACATTTGTGTTTAACCGATAAGCCTAATTACTTCACTCATTGTATTCCTAAGGTAGGTTTTAAGAATTCTTAATTTCCATTAATAATAACCATTTCATTTCTCTGGCTTTCAACCTTTCATTTCATATTTTCATATTTGGTTCCAAAATTTCAGGGGGGAAGGAATTCATCCCCCTGGCTACGCCACTGCATCTTTTATATCTATATAACTATATTATATATATTTTTTTTTATATAATTATATTTTATATATGTAGATTTTATTTTTATATATATGTAAAATATAAAATTACATATATATGTACATATATATAAAATCTTCTATAATTATATATATATATATATATAAACCACATACAACATACAATCTTTTCTTTTCGATTACGATTAGATCTACGCTTTTTAATTTAATTCTTCGCATCGCGAAATCCTCGGAATGCACGATGTTCTATGCTCATTTATTTCTTTTATAACTATAACACAAATAATATTTGCCATAGTAATATTTGTCAATATTTGACATGTAAATATATAACATAGAATAAAATAACACGTAACGATGTCCCTTTTTCTCTTTCTCACTTTTGTCATGTGCGCACACATAATCGGAAGTATCGGTTTTTAAACCGACGGCGATCCAATAACAATCTAAGATTTATTAAATTGTAACATTACTTAACGAGTTCAAGTTTCTCGTTTAACGTAGGGAGGAGCTTCTTCAGCTTGACGACGTCGTGGCTGAAGCCCCACATGATGCATCGAGTGTGCTCCGTGGTGGGCAAGCCTCGGAATTCGGCGTCAGTGTCAAACCATTGAATGTGCGTCTCCTTTATGTGATTCACCAGCTCCCGCAGGTGTTCGTTCCTCTTCACGTCCCACGTAACGTCCGAATCCGGAAATCGGACAGACCTAAGTTTCTTATAGTCGCCGTCCACCTCCTCGTAGACCCTGTAAAATACAACGGGAATATCTCATCAATATCTCGCACAATTCTTTATCCCATCACGTATTTTTTTCTTTATTAGAAACTCACTCGAGGAAGCCGTTGTCTTCGATGCCGTATCGCTCGGCCAGAAGTTTAAAGGCTCGCACGACGTCGATCGTCAGATAATTGAAGTTCTCCTTCGATCGACCGTTCACGTTGTAGTCGGTGATCCAATTCTCGAAGATCTCGATAGCCTCCCGCATGTTCTTGATCTTCTGCTCATCCTTCGTGCACGATATCACCCTCTCGGCTCGCTTCACCAGCCCGCTGATCGCGTAGAACTGATACGATACGTCTCTGCCCTTCAAGGACTTGATGCTTTGCAAAGCTTTCTCCTTGTCCTTAAAACCCAGCGCGCTCTCCGTCTTTTCATTCCGTTCGTTCTCTTCAGATGAACGCCTCGCGCACTTTTTCTCCGGCTCGCTATCGCTATCGCTATCGCTGTTCGACGAGCTATCGTGAGTTCTTTTAGCGCCTTTTCGTTCTTCCTCGACGTCCATGTCGTCATCGTCTTCGTCGAATTTCTCGCGCGCTTGAGCCGCCAGCTTTTTCAGCTTCGTAGAATCGGGACTGTACCCGAGCACGATGCATCGCGCGTGTTCCTTCGTCGGTAGTCCTCGAAAATCGCCCACATCCGTCTCGTACCATTGAACGTGCTCGTCCTTCATCCTGTCGATGATCTCTTTCAGGCGCCTGTTCCTCTCGATATCCCACGTGGTGTCTCCATTGGGAACTTTCACGTCGCGCAGGCTCTTGTAGTCGCCCTTCTCGCCCTTGTATGCCCTAACAGAGAAAATCGATATCAGCTCAAAGCGCCTCGAGCGATGATTCTTTCTCACCTGAAGAACCCGTCGTCCCACACGTCGTACTTCTTCGCGAGGCTGCGGAAAGCCTTGATCGTTTCGATCGGCAGGTACGCGAAGTTCTCCTTTCCTCGGTTATTCTCCTTGTAATCCGTCAGCCAGTCCTCGAAGATCTTCAGGGCATCGCGCAGATTCGCCAGCTTCTCCTCGTCCCGCGTGATCTGGAGCGTTCTTTTCGCGCGACTGACGAAGCTCGTGATTACGTGATACTGATAAATAATATCGCGGCCGTCCAGAACCTTCAGCGTGTCCAGCGCTTTCTGCTTGTCCTTGAAACCCATGCCTCCCTCCACCTGCTCTGTGGATTTTGTCTTCACCATTTTGACCTGTGCGAAAAAAAAATCGAGCTTAATTTCAGTCCTTGATGATGTGAATATCATGGGCACCCATGAAGGGAGGCAAGGAAGGGCATATGCCCTCCCTGGATTTTAATTTTTTTTTCAATTTAGAATGATTTTATGATTGAAAATCAGATAATTTTTTGTTTGAAATTTATACAATTAAAAATAAAAATCTGCATAAATATTTTCTTTAAAAATATTATTTGAAAATACATTCGTTTGGCAGCCCTCAGTGTATTAAATTTACGTCACTCTGCCCTTCCTTGAAAAAAATTGTAAGGGCGCCCATGGTGAATATCATGTGAAAAAATGCAGAAAATAGGAGGATACGCGTTATTCAGCGGTGACATGAATATTAATCGATTTTGGAGTAACGCGATTATGCGCGTTTACTGCTAATCGCTTCATCGTTTCCGATTGTCACCGCTTGGAACTCAATAAAGACGTGGAAATGATGAATTACGCGCTAGCGGTATTTGACATCGCTCAAAGTTAGTTTCGGGAAGCTGGCGATGTGCACGGAGCGATCGATTCGGAGCGGCACGGCCAATCATCAGGAGAGGATGCGCCCGGAGGCGGAGAGACAGTCAATCAGAATGCGAGGCGCGTATGTCAGTTTTATCGTTGACGTAGTCCTCGGGATTATGGAGGCTACATGCAAAGGATCAATACCAACCGCGGGCGAATGGTTTAATCGTTATATTTGGCAGTCGCTGTTTGTAAATGCAACATTCTTGGCGCGGTGTGCGTTACTCGACTTCGTTATTAAAATTCTACGCGCGAAATGGAATCTTTTTCGCGAGATCAGAAAATTTTATTTTGTACGCCTTTGATAGATGCCTTAGCGATGCATTATATATAAATGTTAGTAAAAATATATGGTGTGCTGAAATTTTTGAGCGGTAGTGTATATATACATATATAAGGTAATTGGGGGGAAGACACCAAACATTTTGTATTTAATTTATAAAAGAAATAATATATATATTTCGAATAATAATTAGGAAAGACCGCGATATGTGTAACACAAATTAAAATCGAGAGAAGACCTACCGACGGTCATAGCTGGATCTTAGTGCTCAATAATTTTATGTGGGATTTTATATACATTTTCTAGTTCAATAAACTGCGCGCCGAGTAATGTCGGTCTTGAAAACGCAGCTTTTGTATTGAACCAGAATAGTAATATCACAATATTAAATTAGTAATCAATTTAATAATAATGATGCTAACTGGCATATATATTTCGATTGATTCAAATAAATGTATTTGTTATATAAGAATACAGTATTAGAAAACACTATAAAATGAACATAAAGTAGTAGTTAATTTATAAACTTATGAACGAATTCTGAATCATGGTTGCTTGGCATCTTACCCCCAATTTCCTTAAATTAAATCAGCAAGATAATTGGAATTTATGTTGAAGTTAATAAAATAGACAGAAAAGTAAAGTTGAAATTTAAAACAAATAGAAATACTTACCAACAAAACTTCACTGCTGCTAATAGCGTCGAACAATCGCACAGTACTATCTCAAATTACGCAGTAATGAGTACGAATCTCGAATGTTGCTTCTACTCGTGAAGTGTTCCTAGTATGTTATTAGATCGCAAGGCTGACGGTGACTACGAGCCGGCTTAAGTCACCGGTTATACTTGTCAGCGAAACTTCGTCGCGCGTTAAGGAAGGACAGCCGACGAAGTGAGCGAGGGAAAGCGAGAGGTCGATATAAACACGCTCGGTTCACATGTGTCAGAGCCCAAAATACACGCGCGATCGCGCACTTGCGTCACATGCGCGCATCGTCGAGGACGCGCGGAGGATGATCCGTCCTATGATTTAATATTTGTCGACTTTTTAGAGATTACGAACTCTCGTTTTGCAATGTAAACTTCCACGGCTGTATTCGCGCGCTCCGCACTCATGTTTTTATTTGTTACCTCTCGCTCTTGATGGAACAGATTTGGGATAATCGTGCCGTATATTGAAGTCGCATTATTCTAATTTACGCTCGTGCTGTAAGTAAAAAGTACGAGTCACATGTCGTATTTTTAATAATCGTCCTATTGATAAGGAGATTTATTTAATATTTATAAAATAAATTACAACCGCGATAAACTACTAGAACACGCGCACAGTAACGATCGGAGATAATGCATTGACGCGAATCGGAGAATTCGCGCTCGAACGAATTTATTAGTTCTATCCCCAAGAAGTCTGATAAATCAGCGCGGAAAAATGAGTGCTATTTACAATACCATGTACGTCCAGACGACTCGGAGCCTCGCTCCGTTTCGAGGATCGTCAAGCATAATCGATAGGAGATCTTCCTTCGAATAATATGCAAACAACAGATTCGATCACATTTATTTAACAGACGCAGCTTCCAACGCCTAAGCACGTGTACGGTGCTTGCTCGAGCTTCGAGCTCGCCGCGCCGTCCAGTATCGAGGACTGCGACGGCACGGCCGGGGCCGGTAATTGCGATCTCTGCACGCTGTCGTAGGGTATCGACGCGGGCTCCCGATCTCTGCTGGTACTCTCCGTTTCCTGGGTATACGAATCCCTCGGTGGTGGTTCCTGCGCCTTCGATTCGAAAGCGGCCTCGTGCGACGACAATCGACTGTAGTTCAGGAAGGTCTCGGTGTAGCTGGTAGTCGGATGATGATGATGATGATGGTGATTGCTGCCGTACTGATGAGAGTAATGGGAATGATATCTGCTCGGTGGCGTTTTGAAACCCTCGTTACCGCCGAGGTACTGATGCAAATGATGGAGACTGGAAGATCCGTACACTGCAAGGAGAGTACATTAATTTCTCATGAAAGCATTATATTATTTTAGATACGGATTTCGCATGGATTTCGACATATGAAATAATTAATGTCGATGAAGAGTCTAATACCTGCGGCGGTATTCGAGTACATAGCGAAAACCGCGTCGCTATACCCCGCGGCGGTGTGCTTCATCAAATCTGGAACTTCGTTCCCGCCCGCTCCTTTCCCGGGCACCGCATGGCTCCGTACCATACTACTTGGAACTTCTCCGCTAATCCCCGAAGACGCGCCGGTACCGTACGCCATGTTGAAGAGCGCTTCCGGATCGCAGACGAACTTGTACACGTACCGCTCGCCGGCGACCTTCTGCATTATGCCCTTCTCGTAGTAGTATCTCAACGAACGGCTCAGCTTGTCGTAGTTCATCGCCGGTCTGTTTTTCTGGACGCCCCATCTCCGTGCCACCTGCCAATAAAAACATACAATAAATATATAATTAAAAACAAGAGCGTCCGCAGGATTTTTTTCCAGGAGGAGGCATGATTCAAAATGTTACAGAATTAGAATACTTATAATTTAAAATTTATACATCTTGAGAGTGTATTCCTTCAATGTTAGCACAACTTTGCCCTTCCTTTATTCAAAGGGAGAACAAATGCTTTGATTTTTTGCTGATTCCAGGGAGGGAGAGGGCAAATGTCTCTCTTACCCCTCCTCCCGCCCTTGTGGACGCCCATGAAAGATATATATAAAAGAAGCTGTTATAATTTCTCATGACATTTTCTAAATATCATTTTAACACAGCGTCAGTCACTTAAAAATTATGATAGGAAGCATAGTCATGAAACTTTTCTACAAACCTCTTCTGGCTCGATTAGCTTGAACTCCATCCCACGTCCGGTCCACGCGATGCAAGGCGCATTCGCGGGGTCATCGAGCAAGGCTACAAGGAACTGCCACAATTGCAGAGAACCACGTCGCTGTTGCTGATAACCGACAGCGACATCGCTCCAAGCGGACACACCGGTCGCCGACGACGGCCTTTTGTTGATGTGGTCTGGATTCCAGGTCGAAACGGGCGAGCCCTTCTTCTGGTAACAGCCATTCTGCCGATCCCAGGACGAGTTCCTGGGATCTAGCTGCGTGCCGAGTTCCGTCCAGGTCGGCGTGCCGCTTCTCTTCGCGTAAGTCTCGGAATTCCAGTTCTCCTGTCGCTGCAGAAAGGTCTCGGAGGAAACGGAGAAGGTCGACTGCCACTGGGAAGTTGAAGAAGAAGCGCTGGCTGGACGACTGGTCGGCGGCGATGATCCTCTGTGATCCCTTGTCACGTTGCCGTATTGTTGCTGTTGGCGTTGTGAATAAATTAGGCTGCTCGCTGTAAGAAAACGCAGCGTGATCCTAGAATCGCCATCGTTTGTGTCGCGATAATTTAATTTTACACTAAATCGAGGACATCAGTTCTCTTCACGTTCGATATACAGGATGGCCTAGTAATCGAAATGATGGAATAAATTTTTCTCGAATAAGGACTTCAAAAATTAATCGAATGATTACGCGTGCACTTGATTGATATTTGACATAACAATTTTCTGAAGACGTTTTGTATGGCTTATTATCAGGACTAATTAAATAATAATTAATTAAATCAATTAATTCTTAAGACAAACGAGTGAATTTTTATAAGATAAAGAATAATTTTATTTCTTATTAAGTACAAATATTGATCGTTATATAAAACTGTTGGCCGTTTTGTTACAAAATTGTATTCTGCGAATTATATTAGAATAAATTGTTTTTAATGTATTTTGTCCTTTTAATTTTTCAAATATCAATCAAGAGCATGAGTATTCGATTAATTTTCAAATTCTTTTCCTTGAAAACGAGGCCTTCTTCGCGAAAAATTTTTTCTATCATTTATCTTCTATCATTTATTCTATCATTCTACGATCACTTATTTTGAACCGTAGAACCACCTCCTTCCCAGTTGTATCGCAATTACTGGGTGACCCTGTATTTACGTCTGATCATGGCGGTTAACAAGCTTTGCTCCTACGGTACGATAAATAAGTGAATCTAAAGATAACATAATCGATACGCAATCAAGTCCGCGAAGAGTGAATTTACATTTCAGCGCGTGTAGAAAGAAATTTCAAGCCCCATACTTCTGCAATCGCGTAAGACGAAGGCGTCGCGACGTAGAGAGACGCGGGAAAAGCGTCGGATTATCCGCGGGCGTTTTTCCGCGGGGTGATGGCAGAGGCGGAGGAGACGGACGAGGAGAGAGAGCCGAGGAAGAAATTCTCGAGAGGACAAAAAGCGCGTTCAGTATTACCGATTGCACTCACGCGCCGGGCCGGTTGAAGCGCTCTCGTCACACAAATATCGGCAGGAAATTGGTGGATATTCAAAGCCCACCGGGGGCTGGAACCCGCGCGCGATGGTGCCCCCTGAAATATCGAAAGCCGAGAGCTCGCGCGATATGTATATTAATCGGGCCGCACTCCTCTCTCTCCCTCCCTCTTTCCTTCTCTTACTCTCGGGGGCTGCTGCCGCCGCCAACCCCCGTCGACGTCGCGGTACCGAAAGAGCCATTCTCGTGCCGTAATCCGGTTACGCTCCAAGTCGCGCACGGGGAATATTGAAAAATTGAGAAGCCGCGCGCGCGATCGAGGAGAACGCCGATAAACGTTGCGTTGCAGCGACGTCGCGATGCATCCGATGACGAGGACAAGGACCATCGGAAGCGACGCCGAAAACACGAGGAAGCGACGGGACCCTTTCTATTCGCCGGACGATGGCATCGGTGAAAACGATCATTTTCCGAATCTCCGAATCCCCCAAGTAGAACAGAAAGTCATGATGACGTCAAAATGATGCCAGAATGACGCCCTTGACATCATTTTGAAGTCATTATGACCTCAAAATGATGTCAAAGACGTCACCCCAGCATCACCTTGACGTCATCACGACCTTTGTGCTCTACTTGGGCCCCGATGGATGGCGATAAGTCGCGTGAGTTTAATTCAGATCGTTTAACGGGGAAAGAAAAATATAATACGCCAAGATGTCTTCGGCGACTGCTAAGTTTGTTATCAGCGGTATCAAGACTGAGAGAAGTCGCGTCGCCGTGGATTGATACGAAACACATCCGGATCATCCGCTTTTTTCATCGGCATTAATAAGCTTCCGCGACCTCGAACTTGCATATAGCGAGATGTGTCAGAAGAGAAGCTCGATAGAAGGTCAATCGTACTTGGTCGCTTTGCTTCGCCCGCGTTTCGGCGAACGTAGGACGAATCTCGGACAAGGGATCGGAAGGGAGCCGAAAGCTCTGGGGCCAATCTGGCACTCTCTCGAAAAGCGAAGAGAGAGAGAGAGAGAGAGAGAGAGAGAGAGAGAGAGAAATAGAGAGAGCGCGCGGCGCCAGGGGGTGGCGAAAGGGGTTGACCTCAGCCTGCGAGCCAGAGCGCGGGCCAGAGGCTTTGCGGGTGGTTTTAGATTAAAATTAATCGCGAGCTGATGAAACCGGTGGCGATGTACCACCACCGAGGGAGGCCGGAGAAGGGTTGAATTCAGGACTGGTCATAGGGGCGGCGGAACACGACGGCCGGTGTGAGGGCGGCGGGGCGGGGTGGGCTCGGCTCTACGGAAAAGAGGATGGCTTCCACTCTCGTCCACTCTCAGACGAGGAGAAACGCGTTTTGCCGCCGCCGCTATTCCTCCCTTTTCCGTGCAGGCGCTCTCGCTCTCCTGCTTTTTCTCCTCTCTTCTGCCTCGCTGATCCTCGAATTCCGGCATAGTGCTCCGTTAATAATGCAAGCTCTATTTTCCACCCACCTGACGAGCGGCGAAACCTGACGAGCTCGCCTTGTCCTTTCCCGAGCGTACGGGAAAACGCTCGTTTTGCCGTGTTCCATCGTCGCACCCTCCCCCGCTTCCTCCTACGCTTCCTTTTTTTTTCCTGCCGACCGAAATATTTACCGCGACACGTGAATCGAAGATAGAGCTGAACGCGAATGGAAGCTTCGCTCGGCGAATTTTTCCGCGTATACGCGTGCACAACGAACAGCGGAGTGACTCTGTGGGCAGAATAGACCGTCGCGATCTCTGTAATCCGCGTAATCCTCTGCTCGTATTAATTAGTGCAACTGTGAAACCAATCGGTATCCATTAACCGGTTATTACTATTCCACTGCCGGCGTATCGCTCTCCGAATTGTTTGTCCCCTCTAAACAAGATGATCTCGATTATCTCATACCTTTTCTATATATATTTTTCTGCCGATACCGCCGTTCGGATATCTAACGAATTTTTGCGATACGTTTTTACGCGAATAATACGATAAAGCGTACGCCGCTTCGATCGACGCATTTGTTTAATTATTTTTATTTAAGGCTCCTGGCTACTCATCACTATTATCTCAGATTGCGACGTCAGAAGCGAGGAAACGCGTAATAAAAATTCTTGCAAGATACATTAAAATGGAAATATTTTTCAATAAAACAACGACTTGTAAAATACACCAAAACTCTCCTTTTGTTTCGTTAATCAATAAATAATCATGTATCTGTAATTGAATTGTGCCTAACAAAAAAAACAAGCTATGTTCACAGCTATGTCAAATTAATAATATATGAAATAAATATGATTTAATTCCTCCCCGAAATAAAAAGAGAATTTTCGGTATATTTTATAATCTAAGATAGTAGTGATGAGCTTTAAGAAAAAAGATATCAAAGATATAGATAAACATATCGAGATATAAAAGATTCAGAAATCGTTTCGGCGCGCAAAACGCGAGACGGTTTTTCCGTTTGGAAAATAAATTGCGCGATCGTAAGTAGATTGCGGGATATCGATACGGGCGATAGGGAATGTATCCTATTATTAACCTAAACTACGTGTGAATAATTAAAACGGCTTAATGGTAGGGAGAATTACGCGAAGAGAAGCACGAGCATAATCCCAG
Source organism: Aphaenogaster floridana (assembly GCA_003063835.1). NCBI lineage: Eukaryota > Metazoa > Arthropoda > Insecta > Hymenoptera > Formicidae > Aphaenogaster > Aphaenogaster floridana. The sequence goes on from NJRP01000029.1 coordinate 822,783, forward strand.
GTGACTTGGTAGTAGGCGGGTAGGATCGCGTATACAGTGTCGAGCCGTGGATATATAGCGTAACCGAGTTCCTAAAGGATTCGGCCCGCGACTGTATGTGTGCGTGAATAAAGGAAGACTAATCGGTCTGATTACAAAGCATGAGCTTGCAACCCCTCACTGACTCTACCTTTTATGGACGGGACGAGTGGCGGCGGCGGCGGCGGTGGGTGACGTATTTTCGCTTTTGGTTCACAATCTATTAGATAATGAGCGTTTCGATAGAAAAATCATTATCTATTATAATTATTGTTGCTAAAATATTACTCGATGACCTGCTCTCGTGCTACATGTCATCCTCTATATGTGATTGGAATTTAATAAAACGAGGTAACTCGCGAATGAATATTCCAATAAAATTTACTTGTACTAGCGATCGTTATAATAATTAATAATAAAAATTCTATTATATTAAAAGTTTCTTAATTCTTGCCGAGAAAAGGATTCTCGAGGAGCTCAAGCTAGTACGTAGCTACTAAAGACACTGTTAATCTTGCATCGAGAATCTTCTCTGCACTGCACGGGTCACGAGAGAGAAAGCTTTCGACTTACATTTTCCCCCGGGATCTCTCTAGCCTCGCGCTCTTTTCTTTCTTTCGGTAACTTTTGCTGGAATCTACAAGACGCTCGCCATGGCTTTCGACTTGAAAGCATCGTTTAATTATTCAATTACGCATGCTCAGTCACGCGTGAGTCCGGTGCATTAGCCGTGAGCCTCGCAACGATCATAGGAAATGTTGGCTCTCGCACAAAAATAGTCGCTACTTTAGTAAATTTCGCAAAATAGCATTTGCAAGATGCAACGTATAAATAAAGCAGATATAATCGCTTCAACGAAGGCGTTTCGCTTAATACCCCTCGTTAATTCGCTGCAGGTTCCTTGGATTTTTCTTATTACATGCATCTTAACGAGCGCAAAGAATAGACACGAGGAACAATTAACAGCGACGCTCCGATCATTATCGACGTAGCTGGGGCCCTCAAAGAGCTAATCGGAAGTCGACCCGATTAATGGACAGCGGTACCCTCGTCGTACCCCCCGATTATTTATGGACTCTATGGGGTGGAATAGCGCCACGTGGATCCTTTTGTTCCGGGATTTGTCACGGCGATGGATTCTCATACGGAGATAAAAGTCAGCGAGCCGCGTTTTCCTTCTCGATACTCGATACTCAACTAAAACGTGCCATCGCCGAATCTCTTACCGTTCTCCTGAGACGTTGCGGATGATATGTTCGTTATGGGAAGTGGCTCCACGTAGCTTCGATCGGTCGGTTCTTCCTTCACGGCGACGTCCTTCGTGCTTTTATTAGCCGGTCCGTTTATCTTTCGATTCCTATGGGCAATACGCAAGATTTCGTTTTATGCAATTTCGCAGACGCCGTTTAACATTTCTTTGTTATTTGCAAGACAATTTCGTACACAAATGCAGTTACGTTGCAAGCGCCTTGTAAATCGCGTTTTGCAAAAAAATCATCGTATTGCAAAAAAAGGAACAAGCTTTCACTTAAACTTACCCGAAGCAACGGTCCGAACTGATCTCGAGGAAATCGCTGTTTTGACCGTGCGCGACTGATACCGGGGTAGACTGATACTGGGGTTGATAATTGCCATTGTCGCCGTTTCTCGTGCAATTGCTCGATTCTTGTTTCACGTTCGCACCTAGCGCAAGCGAAACGATCGTATAAATCACGAACCATACAATTCTCTTTTTATCTCTGTGAAGTTAGCATCCCATTTTCAAAATTTTGATATAATTAATAGTTTTGGCTCTTCCCCACATAGAGTCTTAGAGCTCCTGACACGTTTCGAAAAGAGTTCTGACGATTTAATGCAAAAAATAAAGGTTTGAAGAGATATATGCCAATTTCACGTTTTCATAATACAAAAATTGATCTTAACTTTTTTATTTCAAGGAAAAGTGATCTAAGTTCTAATACTTTTCAATAAAACTCTTGTATTAAATTGTCAGAACTCTTTTCGAAACGTGTCACTTTAAAACTCTTAACCTGAGATTCTATTAATTATCTCTTTTAAACTAGAACTCTATCAGTTCTTTTGATTTTATCTATTAATTATATCGAAATCTTGGAGTGCTAACGTCACAGAGAACTTTTTCACAGAGAAATGACTTTTACGACAGTTTTGCAGGCCTTCCTGCGCCGCATATCATTACTGTTTACCGAGTGCGTGGCGCACGATCGTTTTCTTCGGACGATTCATAGCCGAAAGAACGGCGGGGCGTCAGGACATAGCGGCGCGTGTCGTACCGGAAGTGAAGACGCATCGCTGCAACGACACGTGAGAGGGAAGGTGGGGTCTAATGGGGTGCCGACGATTTCGCGAGGGCGAGGGCTGCGCCCCCGATAAATCAAACAGACTCCCGGGGCCGTGGGAAGCATAAGTCACAAGCCTCCGGCAATAATTGTATTTGTAAACATTGGAAGTTTACTGATAGGAAGAAGCGCGTCGGTGCGCCAGAGTAGATTGAATTATCTCGGCTTCGTATATCGTCCGCGAAATCTCGTAATAATTATTTTCGATAGCGGGACTTTAAGGATGTATGTGTGTGTGTGTGTGTGTATGTCATATCTTAAAACATTACCAAAAATGTAAAACTTTCCTAAATTGTTCTATTATTACGTCTGATTATCTGCGAAAAATTTAAGCACAATTTTCTTATTGCTTTTAAAGTTATTTGATTTTTTATTTGCATTTGATTCTTATGTAAAATTGCGTTTTGTAGCATTTATTTGCAAATTTGACGAGAAAGGAGCATTACGAATTAAATCAAAATTGTTATATGCACTAATAAAACTCTAATAAATATTTGTGCCAAAGTTCATTTGGATTCATTTACTCTTTTTATTTACTTAAAATTGCAGCAAAATATCATCATTACATAAGCCATTTTAGACTGCGTTCCGATATTCATAGCAGTGCTGAAAATCTATAGTATACGCGTTACGTGTACCATAAATTTGTAATATCGGAACGCAGTCTTATTGTTAGTCTCAGCGCTTTAAAGATAATTTCAGAACATATTCACGACCAAAACTTTTTGTCGTCATTATGAAAAATATTAATTTCAAATCTTTCCTTTTTTGAAGACGCTAAAAATCACGTTATTTTACGATAGTTTAATTCCTTATGTAATGTAAATTTATTTACTTCATAATCCCAGGCGATATGAATCTAAGAAAACTGCAGTTTTTATAAATTTTAATAACTTTTAGCTAGTATTGCACAACCCAAACATCCTTAACGGTAACTTCGCTGTGCGTCTCGCAGCCAGAAAGATGAATTATCGAAGCACACGTCTTCAGCATTTAATAATTGTAATCTTTGCATTGCCTTTAGCTAAACGAAACATTAATCTCTTCCCAAGGAGAACACTTCTTAAGTTCTCAATATTGCTCGTGAATAGTGTTGCATTGAGTCTAAGCTTAAGAGAAATTTAGTGTTCCATTGAGTCTAAGCTTAAGAAATTTAGGAGCACCATTGTTTAACTTAGGACCGATTGTTCCAACTCCTTGGTAAGCTAACTAACAGTTAAATCATATGTTTATCTTTGTCTAATTTGAAGGAGAAACAAAGAGAGACATATGATTTAACTATTAGTTAGCTTACAAGCAAGAAGTTGAAACAACCGGCCCTTAGAGATGCCGACGTTACGTCCCGTGATGTTTTACATAAAGGCCTACGACTGCAAGTACATACAAGCACATGTATCTCTTCCTAAATGCGCGTCGCGAGCTACATATAATATTACGCGGAAGATACGCGGCCTGGGAATTGTACGCTTGTGTGCGTGCGCACGTGTGCCTATGTGTGTGTGTGTGTGTGTGTATATACGCTCGCATGTGTGCACGTTGATGCGCATATAGACATTAGCTAGCCCCCGATTCCCTCTGGGTGTTTGCCCGCCCGGTTGAAATGTTCGACGATACGTTTGTTCAACGCTGCTCGACGCTGAATTACACGTATCGTGCGTCGCGAATTTTGCGCTCCCCCCTCCCCGGAATAATGTAAACTGCGTGGCCCGCGCTTCGCGTTGGAGGAGCTTCAGAAGCGCGAATCGGGTGGGACGGTCGGGAAAACGCGCCGCGGTCCGATTTCTGCCCACTTATCATAACGATCCGCGGAAAAGGCGCGGCGTATCGATAGCGACGTTAATAAGCGCGCGCGGCGTCGTCGGAGGGTGGGAAGGGAACGGGGGGAGGGGGTGAAAGAGAGGGGGAAAAAAAGAGAAAAAGACGGAACGAATCGCCGCTGGCTTAATATAAAGTGCTTACTCGCGTAATCCGATATCGATGATCGCCGAGGCGCCCCGTGTTGATTCTTTCCGCTCTCTCTTTCTCTGCGCTACGCTAAAAAGAACTCTGCCCCGCGGGCGTCTTCTCGCCGGTTTTTAATAAAGGACCGATATTGCACCCCGCCGCGCCGGGCTGGGCTGGCGAGGCCGCCGCGATTTAACAGTCGCGATTTACGTAGCGGGGAAAAACTCGTAAAGCACGTGTCAAACTACACATTGGAGATTGAGAATTGCGAACTAGTGATTAGAACTCGACCAATCAGATAATCTTAATCTTCATTCTTTTCGTTCTGATTGGTCGAATTCTAATCTCCAATTCGTAATCCCAATCTCCAGCGCGTAGTGGGTTTCAGGGAAACTCCACTGGGGTTTCAGGGAAGGCGTCCGCATGATTTTTTACAGGGGAGGCATGATTCAAAATATTACTTCCAGAATTAGAATACTTATAATTTGATACACCTTTTGAAGTTATAATCCTATGGATTAGGGCAGAGATCGGCAAGGTTAGCACAACTTTGTCTTTTCTTTATTCAAAGGGAGAGTAAATGCTTAATTTTTTGCAGATTCCAGGGGGGGGGCAAATGCTCCTCTTGCCCCCCCCCCCTGGCCCCTGCAGACGCCTATGGTTTCAAGGAAACTCGTCCCGGTTCCCGATGGCTCGTCGCCGGCCGTTTCACGGACGAGCGCAAAAAGGCCCGTCACCGAGCGGGAAAACCGCAAACGCGCGCACGACGGAAAGTGTCGACGGCGCAATTAAACATGTACGTGCGGTGTGTAACGTGTCGCTAATTGACTCGACGATTACGCGACAGTTACACATTGTTAAATCGAGCGAGCGAACGAGCGGGTTCGTTCGATGAATTAATACGATCGTTCCTAATTATTCGCAAAAGTGCCCTCCTCGTTTCGCTTCCACGGACGTTACTGCACGCAAAGAAATGATTTAATAATATGAGCTAAATGTCAGTAGCCAGTTCGAAATTTTCTGTCATTGTTAAAAGTTGGCTATTAAAGGTAAAATAACATTTGCTGTGAGATACAACTTTATTAGCTAAAATTACAAGCGTAGTTTAATAAAAATAACTAAGAAAGTGGCAGCTATTCCTCAATGTCTTATATACGCGGTAAAACCGAACATTCGATTCGCAATTGTTTCTGGGACGCTGCCACGTATAACTTATTGTATTGGTGCGCCTACCGCATGTACGGTTTTCTAGAAGTATAATAATAATAAAATAAATCAAGTATCCCAACTATTAAATAGTTGGGGTGTATCGGATGCTGTAATGGAAAGATTCAAAGGTAAGTCGTCCTTGTAGCTGGAATAGAACTGCTCCCTATCAAAGGACCACGCACTAATTATATGAAAAAGTGGCCCCCGTTAAAATCAACCAAAACTATGGAAAAATGTACTTTGTGTGATGCCGATCAAAAGTTCAAATGGGCATGACCTTCAAAGTATGCTAGTTTTTAAGCTATGAGCCCATAAAGGTAATATTGGTGGACTCATTTTTAGACAAAAATTACCTTTATGAGCTCGTAGCTTAAAAACTAGCATATTTTGAAGGTCATGCCCATTTGAACTTTTGATCGGCATCATCCAAAGTACACTTTTCCATAGTTTGGTCGATTTTAACGGGGGCCATCTTTTTCATATAATTAGTGCGTGATCCTTTGATAACTGAAGTCTAAAATCACTTAGTACTAGCATCAGAGCATATAATCTCAGCTAAGATTCTTAGTCTCACTACAAATATTATTAGTTTCTATTGCGAAGAGAAAATATCATAATGGATTTAGCTAAACGTGATTTGGTTATAGCAGAGAATATTTTTTGCTGTAGTGCCTACATTTTAACAACTAATAAATTGAGTTTCAGCAGCAACGACATTAACTGTTCCTATTTTGAAGACACATTTTAGCTGCCACAGCTATATTTTAGCTTCATTGGCTAATCCTTTCTCTGCGTGTGTACAGACGCTCTCTCACAATCAGTTCGAGTCGGATTGTTCTATCTTTCAGGGAAACAGTCGGAACAAACTCGGTCGTGTGTCTTCGAGGAGAGGACTGGACCTCCAGACAGCGCGCGGTAACAGATTTTCCAACCAATTTCGAGGCCGAACCGACGCGACGCGCGAAACACTTCCGTGCACTATACACGATTTCAGCGGTGATTTCAACGGAGATTGGCATCCTGCAATCCTGTTCCGCGGATTCCAATCCCGGATTTATTTATCCGGGCGAATTATCGAGACATCGCCGTATTCGACGCGACGCGACTAATGCCGCGCTATCTTTCCGCTGATAATCGATAGGATTAAACGACAGGTAGCTGATCAATGGTTCGTGAAACGCTTGTGAAAGGAGCGAACAATGGAAATGGGCGCTTACTCGACATCTGGTGGAACTCGGGCACGTATTGTTCGCTGTCCTCGGTTTCGGAGCTGCTACCTGCGCGAAGGAGGCATTCTTATGTTAATTCATTTGCGACCAATCGAACAGAAATTACATCTGCCGATAAGAGTACAAGAATGATTTTGCTGAAGTATGTAAAAATTTAGCTAGATACAGATGTAAAAATAATTATGTTGAACCATTTAAATAATTACGTAGAACGCTCAAGCGTGATGATAAAGTTGCAAAAAGTTTTGACATTCTAGGAACCAGTTGTTTGAGCGTCAAATATAATTGTTTAGATAATCCAGCATAATTATTTTTACGTCTGTGTTTAACTAAATTTTTAGATACTTCAGTAAAATCATTCTTTCGTGTATAAAAAGAAAAATTCTGCTCGAATATTTAACGAAAATGTCTAGCTTCCGTCCCGCAGTAAAATCATTCCCCTTTGATCATCCGTTACATTACGTCCATCGCGTATTACATCACAGTTGGGCAAGGTAATTAAAATTAATGTTCCGAGCGAATAGTGGCTGCGCGTAATTATCTTCGCTGCGGCTTAGGGCTTTAATTTCATGCTACATCTCTAAATTCTAAAAATCAATAGAGAGAGATTTCGCGATAATGACTTTAATAACATTCCGATTTTTGGTAAATTTTACTAACACTTTCGCAGCCGGTAATTTTTTCACCTTTCCAAAATTAGAAATCAAATGCAATAAATTTAAATCTACAGTTGATTTCCGCAGAGCAATCTTCATTAAAATAAGAATACAAATTATAAAATTTGCTTTAAAATATCGCGTTTGTAATTCGTGTTGTTTGAAATCGAAAGAAATTTATCTGTTATAAATTCAAAAGAAAAATTGTTAAATTATAAATATAGGGAATGTTAAAATTGAAAAAATAACAATATATGTAATATTAATATCATATTACATATATATTTTTTTAAATTGAACACTTTAACATAAAAATAAAATTTAAAAATTCATAAAACTGCTAAAACTTTTTTTGTTTAATTTAAACTTAAAATATAAAAAGATGTACTATTACGTCAATAACACGAGCTAGTTTATAAAAAGATTTACTACTACATCAGTCGTTGCGAATGTATTAAGTTCATTTATCATTCTATAATTTATCATTCTATCATTTATTAGTTTATAAAATACTATAATTAACAATGCAAAAAGATATTCAATAATTTTATATGTCATTCTAATTGTTAAACTTGTATTTAAGAAACAAAATTTTCTCGACACACGTTATGTATTAATTGAAACTTAACAATACAACGATATTATTTTTATTACAAACGTTTTCGGACCGGAGAAATAAAAAAAAAATAACCGCCCGAACAGGGACTCGAACCCTGGACCCTCAGATTAAAAGTCTGATGCTCTACCGACTGAGCTATCCGGGCTGACGGTTTCGGTAGCATTAAGCATATATTCAAGTCGAGCTCGTACACCGTGCAACAGATAATTACATTATTATTATAATAAATAATTGGGGCATTGTAAAATATGCGCATGCAACGAAAATAAAATTTATACTGAAGCACTCACCATCTTGCAACCAAGTTTCTTGCCTGTAGCCTTGCGGCATGTACAACTCGCTCCCTGTAATCAAAGTTAATTTTTTCGAAATAACATGCATTAATTAATCGCGCTATTGATCGCGAGATAAAGCAAATAGCGGGCGAGAGGAAATGCAAATACATTTGTTTGTGTATACTGGACGTCGAGCGGTGTTTGCAAAGATTGACAGGACACGCGGTGCGCTTCCGTTATTTTTGATTAATTATTGATACCGTCCGTGTTTATTCGATACGTTCGCTATAAAAAAAAACGAGATGGTTCTTTGATACCTAACGCGGTCGGAATATCCGCTCTCGACGGGAAGAAACGGGAAGTCCGAATCCGAGATCGGGGAGAGGACAAAGGCAGGCGAGAGGTCGCGAATGAATCAGAGGCAAAAACAAACCCTTCCGCGTGAACGAGCGCATAAGAATGCCGTCGCGTTGTGGCGAATGGGGTGCGTTTAATGGGCCTCCAGGATTCGCCATGGGTAGCCACTCGGCGGTAACCTCGTTTCGTTCCACGGTAGAATCCGGCGCGAATCGAATCTACTTACGCCACAGCTCATTGCTCGTGGCTATAACGATACTCTCCTCCGCAAAGGCACTTCGAGCGTTGTCTTTGGATATCGCGATAAATACATGTCGCTCGCAACGAATTTACGATCGTCGAGCACGGATTACACACACACGGAAAAGTATCTAAAAATTTAACCGGATACAGATCTGAAAATAATTTGTCGGACCATCAAAATCAGGGGCGTGGCCAGGATTTTATTTCGGGGGGATTTTAAAAAAATTAAAATCCCAGAACAACTCATAACTTTTTTAATTAAATAAGATAACAATATTCGTTCAGGACATTTTCTTTAAACCTTAAAGCATTTACTATTTGATTTCTCTCTCGGCTTTCAACCTTTTATTTTCATATTTTCATATTTGGTTCCAAAATTTCGGAGGGGAGTTTATCCCCCTAATCTCCCCTTTGGCTACGCCTCTGATCAAAATAATTATGTAGGATACGTTCAAGCAGGATGATGATGCTGTAAAAAATTTTGACATTCTAGCAACCAGCTTGAGAGAGAGAGAGAAAGAGAGAGAAAAAGAGGAGAGAGCATCTTATATAATTATTTTGATACTCCAACAAAATTATTTTCAGATCTACAACTGACTAAATTTTTAAATACTTCAGCAAAACCATTCTTTCCGTATATCAAATACAAACTCTAAATGTTACATTAAAAAAATTCACGACTGTGCTTGTTTTTATATCGTAATTTCAATAAATAATTTTGTACACGGAAAGAATGATTTTGCTGAAGTATCTAAAAATTAAGTCGGATACAGATCTGAAAATAATTATATTGGACCTTCTAAATAATTATGTAAAACGCTCAAGCAGGATGATGATGCTGCAAAAAGTGTTGACATTCTAGCAAGCAGCCTGAGTCAATATAATTATAAAAAAAATTTGTTAACTTGACTAAATCTTTCAACTAAATAAAATTTATTTAGTTCAAGTATTTATTTATTTAACTTAAACATATAATATATTTTATGTTTACTTGAACAATGTTATACTTGAAATAAATAAATTTTATTTAATTGAAAGATTTAGTCAAGTTAACAAATTTTTTTTTTCGTGTATACATACAGAGTGAGACCTAAATTCAAAGATATTTAAGGTGGTAATAGTTATTGCCGCACCCTGTATATTTAAATAGTCCGACATAATTATTTTTAGATCTGTACCTCACTAAATTTTTAGATGCTTCAGCAAAATCGTTCCTTCCATGTATTAGATGTTTCTTCCAACTAACATTAATCTATCTTCATTAACATTAGTCGAGATGCAAGAGAAATGAAGTAAAGTTGACAGAATACGCAGACGATTGGTTAGTAAAGACTCGATGTTCGGTTCTAATTAAATTTTTCACTCCGCAACGTTCATCATAGAAGCGGAGAAGTCGTTACAATGCCGCTTCCAGATACGCAGAATATGAAAAGACGAACGAGGAAGAAAGAGGGAAAGAGAGAAGAAAGGAGAAAAAAGATAGAGAAATGGGGAGCGATCAGCGGTATTTTCATCTATCGCGGCGGCGTTTCAATATTTCTGAATCGTCGTGTCGAAAAGTGGATCGAGCCGAGCGGGGAGGGGACGTAACGCGATTATGATAGAGAAATTGCGGCATTATAGGCAGTGATTGAGTTAGACGGAGGTGGTCCATCCCGAGCAGGAGCGGCGGCTTCACGCCGTGGCATGCCAATGCTAGATATAAAGTGTCAATCACTGCAGCCAGACGCCGGCTGGGGTTGTTTGGCGACTCTCCTCGACAGGGGGGATACCAAGGGGGGATGGGTTCCTCTGCGAGGACACCCCAGGGAAGTCTTTGCGGTGATAACACGTCACTTATTGAATCTCGTATCGAGGAATTGACGTCGTGTTTCTGGGTCAAGGCTGGGACAAGGCTCGCCCGGAAGAAGAGACGTCGTCGCGAGAGAGAACGAATTATCGTGGCGCGAATTAGTCCGTCGTATCGTGGCATTGAAAACGTCCGCGACTCAGTCTGAAATCCCTGTATCTATATCTCAATTAGAACAAGCAACGTTTATCAGATAAACGCGTGGTTTTTAAAGTAGAAGATATCATCGTCGATACCATCATCGATACCATCGTTGATTGGGAGGAGCCGAAGAATCAAGATATTCATCGTCGGTCTCTGTCCAAATTGATGCCAAGAAAATACTTGTGCCGATTAGCAATTACAGCTTTCGTATATTTTTGGCATCAAAGACGCAGCGTGAAATGTCGGCCAGCTGTTTGGAAAACGTTTCGGGCCGAGTAATTGGCGAGAAGTACTCCCGGCCAGATTGTCTCGGGCGATGTCTCACGATGCAACCGCGTCTCGCCGCGACCTTTGGAAAATAATGTCGTCGTTGATGCGACTATATAAAGATATCGACTCGACTTGCCTGCGAGTGACAGGCTCTCTTCGGGGGGTATGGCTTTACCCACCGCCTCTCTCCTCGCCGGCGCTTCGTTTCGGGGTACACGTCCCCGCACGTGTTCCTAAACGTGCCCTTTCCTATGTGTGCGCTTCTCCTCTCGCGGTCTTCGTGTATCGAAAGCCCCGCTCGATGGAAACGCGACGTCTCCGAGAGCCGCGACGGTATCAAAGAGCTTCAAAGTCGAGCGACGGGGGAATCGAAGAATCGACCGGTCTCTGCCTCGCTCACCTTTTCCCTTGATTACACCCTCGCAAGTTCGTTAAGAACGTCAGGTTAAAACGTTAAAGTCGATTCAGATATTTCTGCGTGGATGCACTTTCTCTTAGAAATATGGAAACGGCGCGCGTAGAAAATTTACTTGGCTTCTATTCAAGCTCGCGTGAATATTCGTCTTCGCCAATGCGCATTTAAATTGAAATACGTCGGGTCGCGATTATCGAGCCCTTCATTAATGAAAATTCCACTCACCGGTGTGCAGCTTTTCATTGTTCGCGGTTTGAGACACCGAGTAGTTACCGGGGCAATATTCGCTGGCCACTGTCTGAAGCGGCTCGGGCAGCCTGCCGAATCCGTTTCCGGGCTGGAAACACAGGAAAAAGAATCATGGATTAGTGTAAGATACAGAGATTTAATAATATTCAAATGTTTCCTCCGAGAAACACGATTGCATCCAGATGATCGGTATTTGACATACGTTTGTTCCGATACTATGAAATAAATATTGGACAAATGTGAAAGAAAATGCAAGTAATTTCAGAAAGTGATTGTGAGGCTCCGTGCTCTCAATGTAGAAGCGCGAAAGACACAGTGAGAAATAGAGGGTGAAGGGTAAGAGAGGCGGCAAGAGGAAGACATCCGGTGAACGATTGGACGGTTTCCTCCTTGCGGGGCAATCTAGTGGTAAACTCAGTTACCGGTTTTGGGAATTTCGATAACGCAGACGTTGCCTTTGACTCCGTAAAATTTGACTATAGACTACGGGAGCGCGGACTGTCGTCGCGACAAAAAAATCTTGCGAAAGACTACTTTATTTGAAAAAAAAAATCTTCGCCACGTGGGAATTAAATTCATAAAGTGATAAAACAATTAAAATGTCGAATTGTCCCCGTAAATGTATACATCGTATAATTTCCTATACTGGATATCTCTGATAGAAGGTATATTGATATTAACGAGCATCCGGCGGAGTCACGCTGCTCAAAGTTTCATTATTTGTTCATAATTTCTCCTCGAGATTTTCCTTTGATCGCAATTAATCGTCGTCCGCAATTAGCTGCCGCGATGGCACGGCGCCTGTAATCCGTACGCTTCAACATAAATTTTAATTACATTCACTAATACCGCCTTAAATGTTTAATACGCCTGTCAATCCATTATGTATACATATTTACTGATGCAAAAACGATTCGCGAGACACGTAGAGTATTTTAATCGCGCACGAAACAAGCGTTAATATTCTTTTGTACGCATTCATTTAATAAAAATCAAACTTTAAAAATACTTGTTCTGTAATTAATTTTAAAAAATCTTACCAATGCCTTAAGTATAACTTCAATGTTTGTGACGCTTGTCAAATCGTTATGTATACATGTTTACTGATGCAAAAACGATTCGCGAGACACGTAGAGTATTTCAATCGCGCACGAAACAAGCGTTAATATTCTCTCTGTGCTGTGTATACACCTTAATTTAATAAAAAAATCAAACTTTCAAAATGCTTGTTCAGTAATTAACTAAACAAAAATTCGGATCAATATCTCAAATATAACGTTTAATAAATATACATGCCTGATATTTTAATTATATAAATGATGCGTGAGAGTCGTGTAGCGCGATATTTATAAATAGCGTATGGAAGTCATGCTGCTTGATCGTCTTTACGATCGAGATAATATTTTGTTTGATCTTCCACCATCGATGCTTTTTTGCCGAACAGGATTTAACAGCGGATTGATCAGGCAATGACGCGTAAATGGAAGATGCAAACACGGGAACGCGTACCATTTGACGTCTCGTGGCCTTTCCCAGCGGAAGTCGTTTTAGACGAATGCACGCGGAACATTCGGCACGCGAGTTTATATATGCGCGCGTTTATACCTCTCGTGAAAACGAGATACCCACGAGACGGATCGAGGGAACGCCCCGTCGTTCGCGACGGGGTTACCAGGGGTCCTGGCCCGGCACCCCAAATCTATGTTCTCCACCCTCGTAGTAATTGTGCACTTCGGTTCGGTTTATAATAAAGTCATCGAGCAGGGGAACGGCACGTCGTCAAACTGTATCCCTTCCGTGATCACCGTGATGGACCGGGAAGCTAGATTTTGGAGATGAGGTATTGAGACAATAATAAACGGTTGATAAAGAATGACTTTCAGAGGGAGAGATTGAAGATAAATTCGAGATTCTGTGATTCAAATGGGAAACTGGTCAAACATGCATAAAGCCTGCCTTAGACGATCTATAATTTGTTTTGGGATCCATATGGAAAGAATGATTTTGTTCCAGTATTTAAAAATTCAACCAGATACAGATCTAAGAATAATTATATTGAACTATTAAAATAATTATATATGTAGAACGCTAAAGCATGATAATAACGCTGCAAAAAGTTTTGACATTCTAGCACCCAACTGAGCGTACAATAAAATTACTTACGTGGTCCGACATAATTATTTTTAGATCTATATCTGGCTAAATTTTTAGATACTTCAGCAAGACCATTTCTTCCGTGCAGAATAGAATTCTATTCATAATCTTGTATGCCGAGTAGTATGAAAGATATATGAAAAGAGTCAGAATACAAAACACATACGTAAAATATATATTACAGTACACAGAATAAGAGAACCAGAGAGAGAGAGATGTGGATCAGATACTAGTTCCGGATCATGTATCATATTTAAATAATTATATTTTTCGTCGAATGGTGCATTTGTTTCAGCTTTGTCACTTATCAATGGTTTTTTGCAGTTACTTCCTAACTCTGATTTTTTGTTTACTAGTAACAACGCTGCACATTTTATTGATTTGTTGGATAATAAAACAT
>NJRP01000029.1:848671-886179 GCA_003063835.1 Aphaenogaster floridana
ATCAAATATTACTATTATTGTGGTTGTGGCAACCTTATCGTTTTTTCCGTTTAGCTATGCCCCTGGTTTAACCATACCAATACGGTTATATCTGCAGTATTTTAAAATAACTTCAACTAAAGTGTCGAATAATGACTGGTTGTTCTGCGCTAAACAGCAAAAATTCATCAAAGAAAGGTTCCCAGACAACACAATGTTCACAATCGGGACATAAGACGTCTTATAAAAGTCTTTCCCCGTGATCCTGAGTGAAGAGTAAAATGAGTCTTCAATGTACGACGAAATTGGAGCCTTTTATAAAAGTAATATAATACATATGGTAGAAGTTTATTATACATGCAATTTATTTCTTTTATTTGAAACACCGCGCTTTAAAAATAAAATTCCGCACTATGGCTATTTCTGATTTTTGCTGAAAAATGGCGTCACCGATCTAACTTTGACGTCATTTCGTGACACTTATTAGAAGATCTCTAGATCCCGCGATACTCGCTCCGTTCTCGGTTACCATTGATAAATATCGTATACTATCGTATACGTGGCGATCGTCAAATTAATCAGAGATAATAAAAATATTGATAATTATCGTTTTACATCCGGACGCAAAATGTGTTCATCATTTATCATCATTTTTATCATTTATATCTACATTTTTAGCGCGCGACTTCAATCACTCTTATCTTGATTTGTGCGTACACGCACGAAGACGCATGATGAGCACGTGGATCTCGAATGATACATTTTATCTGCCAAGTTGCATAGCCATCTGCCGCTGCGCTAACGCATTTAACGCAACTCCGTGGCTCGCGTTTTCCTTATCTACAGGGCAGGCTTATCACCCGACTTTTCACAATCGAAGCGTTTGTTTTCTTGTACCGGTAAATCCTCAGTATATCGCTCTCATCGCTAGATGCCCGTACACGGAGAAAATATTATATAAAAAATTACTATGTATGGCAGTAGTCATAGACCATGCTGGAATTATAAAAATTTTTACTATGTTTTCACAAAAAAGTTTAATAATTATTTAATATAATAACATAGTAAAAATTGTTATAATTCCAGCAATGGTCCACGGCTACTGCTGTACATAGTAATTTTTAATATAAAATTTTCTCTGTGTACGATTTACAACTCCATTTTAATTGCTTATTTTAAAACTTATCTCATAAGTCTCGTAAGAGATTAAATTACATTTTCGCTACATGAATCCGGATCGCATGCAGCGTGTAAATGAATATGAACGGTGCATGCCGACCGCAAGCGGCACCCCAGCCCGAGCAAACGTCAAACAGAGAAACCGAGCGCGTTCACCGGTTTCCTATTTCCAGCGAGATCAAACATTCGTGGACCGGGGCGCGGGCGAAAGAGGGAAAGAGAATATTATTCGGAGAACGATGTACACCAAACGAACCCGCCTCCCCGTTCTTTGAGGAATCGTAGCACCGAGGCGGTCTAAAAAGGGGATCGTCGCCGCGACGGATCTTTTTCATCCCGCGGGGACCATCAAGACCGAGTCCTCCTTTTTGTCTCCGCGATTTCTAAATGGCACCCATTGCCGGGCGTTGGAGGAAGCTTGGCTCGTGCTTTATGCCATCGTAAAATCCGGGGCGCCGAATATTCGGCAATTTTTCTCCAGAAAATATACGCGCGGCGAAAATACCTCCCAACTTCGCGCCTGGAAGTAACTCGCGGAGAAGATCGCCTCGCGTCTTGCACGGTTAATTCTCGCGCTTCTTTATGGGAGAAAAAGAAAGAAGGAAGCGACTCGGGGAAGGGACTCGTGACTAAAGGAATTTGGAAGCGAAACAGGGAGACGGGACCCGTTGTTCGCCCGAGTCGTTAACCGAATTTTCAAAGGTTCGCGTTCAGGAAGGAGGAAAACACGGAACGCACGCGCTCTCTCATTAGCGACGTTCGTCAGTCATCTCTCTCCCGGCACCCGGAGGCCTCTTTTCCCGAAGCGTCTCTCCTTGCTTCATTTTCTAAGGACTATTCTCGCTTCCCTCATTATGTTCTGTTCGCCACGGGCAAAACGAGCACGGTGATACGTGGAAGAGAATAGCTCGCGCGGGGAACGACGACCTTACACGCTGAAATGTCGCTATGGAGTAATGTAGTTAAAGCGTTTGTACGTATTATTAGTTTCTCTTCTACCTAATTTTCACACATGAAAAATGATCAAAATTCAATGTTCAACACATCTTAACGCATCTTCCGGACACCCTTAAAATAAAATAAAACACATATTCTTGCGTGATTGTTTGTATTATGGTAAAATAATTTAATCTTTTTTAATTATTAAAAAACCAAAGTATCAACTATTAAAAGACCAAATGTAGTTCCATTATTATAGTTGTGTTACCCTAAAGTATTTTATTTCATTCATATTTTAAGAAAACTTATGAACGGTAATGTATGCAAACTTGTGTTAAAAAATATCGTCCAGAATTATTCTTAAAAAAATTCTATATCTAGCTGAGAAGATGTTGCTTCAAGGGGCCGAAGGATCTCTCGTGCTAGAGAAGGGCGACGCGAAATAATCAGCACGTGGAAATGGATTGCTGGCGAAACCCTTCGTAGTCTCTCTTTCCTGGAACTAAACTCTTCTAAATTCAAACGCACGAAGGGCAGACGACGGGCAAGGTCCTCCACGGCCGCACCGTCTAGCAGCCGGGTCGCGCGACATTAACGTCGCTTCCTTTTTCCGAGTAGCGAAGGGGTTCTCGCTCGAAGAAAAAGTACGCTCGTTATAAAGAACTGCGACGCGTCGGAACGACGCGCCCAGAAAAAAAGAGTAGGATGTGTTTTCCCGGCCGTGAATATCTCGTTTGAATTTGATTCAGATCTATACCGAGAGACACCTTTTACTCGAAAGTAATCCTATCTTCGAGAATCGAGCTAATAATCCAAAGTTATTTTTTCTTCGAAAGTAAAACTGCTTAATTTTTCGGGTGTAAAATTGTCGCGTGGACCTTAACTCGGAATATCCTTAAGAATATCCTGAATATCCATGTATGAGAAACTCATAATTTTCATCAAAAACGACAATATTCAGCGCAAGATCCATATACCCTGTTAAATATTAAAGATCAAATTTAAACCAATTCCTTAAGTTAAATAACATTTGTTCCTTTGGTTAAATAACATTTGTTCATTTGTCCTATTGGTTAAATAACATTTTGTTATTTAACTTAAGGCGCTTCGGATTTTGTTATTTTTAACTTCCACGTATGTCGAAATTTATTATTTTAACACAAAACATGTGGTTAAAAAAACAACCACATCTAATTAACTCATTTCTGTGATTAAATTGCCTAATTTCAAGGTAAGCAGCGTTCAATATCCAAGATAATATAAATAACGATGACGTAAAAAAACGCGTAATCAATTAAATTTGAATCAAATTTAATACATTTCTCAAGTTAAATTGTTTAACTACATTGTTTTAATTAAATTAACGACATTTTGAGTAAGAGCAATGGCGACCTACAGAAACGATAAAAAATGACTCAAATTGGGTACAATTTGACATTACGAACTTAACGGTGTGGCGTTCCAAGTTAAATGGACATTCGATAATATATTATTTAATACAGCATGTATTACATAATGAGCTTTTTTACCTCACAGGCTAACGTTATTTTTAACGCCCGCTTAAAATGTCGTGTGCACGAACATGCTCGGGCATACGCATCCACGCACGCACGACACGCATGCACGCAAGCCCGGGGAACAACCGGCGGGTACGTTCTAAATCCGCGTACCGTGTAAATCATCGCGCTCACGCACGTGCGTGCGTGCGTGCGAGCACCGCTCACGTGCCACGACCGGCTGCGCTTAAGCGCACGAGAGCTCCTCGACCTGGACTTTTAATCGTTCTCCACGGTTTTTCTCGTCGCACGAGCGACGCGTACCCGCGGCGATGCCGTTTCTCCACGGTAATATCGCGACTCGCGCATCTACATAGTTAGAACCGGTAAAAAGCCAACGCTCATTACGCGTTATTATTGTCATTATCGCGGTTGTCGTCGTCACTGACAACCATCAATCGTTGCTCAATCATTAATCAGACACTCAATTAAAAGACTAGAAAGTAAAGGCGTTTGAATGGTAAATGTCAAAAGATTTCGATCAAAAAATCTTGAAAGGGGAAAGGATCGATTGCGAAGCAGTGTCTCGATGAAAGAGGCAGTCGTTAACTCCTTCACTGACAATGACGTGTATACATGTCATGGACAAGGTGGGCTCAAACTGCTAATGATGTGTATACACGTCATGATGAAATTAATTCAATAAATTGTCGGATTTGATAAATTTTCCATGAAACTCGATACTAGGGGATTTTTTTGGGTCGCTGAATACGAATTTTGGGTAAAAATACAAAAATTCAAAATTTCCCCTAAAATTACAATTTTAAATTTTTGACCCAAAATTGGGTATTCAACGACCCGAAAAAAGCCCCAGTACCGACTTTCATGGAAATTCATCTAGTAGAACGCCCCGTACATTTTTGGCATTTTCACTTTGTGATTTTCGTCTAAACAGTGAAGGGGTTAAGAAGCCGCGCGGCTCCGGGTATTTCGCAATTGTAACCACCAACTCGCAGCGCAATGTACATTCTCGCTTCGCGGACTTCGTGACGGACGATCCCCGCGCTCGTCGCGGCCCCGAGCGTATGTAACGCGTTCCCCGCGATGCGAAGCGAAGCAGAGCGAAGGGATTAACTACGGGTAAAGAGATACGCACGACGTGATACGGCGATCTTCCGACAAGCAAGCAAGCAGGCAGGCAGGCAGGCCTTTAAAAGCGGAGGAACTCGCGCGCGGGCCGACCAGCCGGGCTCGGTCGCGAGGATAAAGACGAGGACGCGAGGAGCGGAGCGGGGCGTAATCGCGGCGCGTGGCCGCGGGCACGCACGTGCGTGAGCACGATGATTTACGCGGACGCGAATTTAGACCGGTAGTGCAACCCCTTTGCCCGGCTGACGCTGGAAGAAACGGCGGATTAGCCGCGCGTCTCGCTCGCCGGGCTATAACGCGCGCGCGCTATATACTTACGCGCGAACGCCCCCGTCGCGAACGCGCGCGGCGAGCGCGCGATGCGAGCTATAGATACCTGAGCCGAAGTAAACCGCGTGTTAAAATTACCCTGATACGTTACGAGAGCCGGGGCGCGCCCGAGCGAGGACGGAATTGCCTTATAAATCCAGCTGCCGTGAAATCTAAGTTAATTCACCGCGGTTCTTTGCGAAAGCGAACATGCCGCGTTTTACATCTCTATCCCGCTCGCCGCGCCGGTTAAGCTCGCCGAGTACGCTCGTAAGGAAAAGGGGCAGCGCGGTGATTTAAACGCACGTGAGAAGCCGCGACGAACGAGCCTTTCGCACCAAAAGGATTAAATTTGACGCATGAAGCAGCGACACCGGCTCTGAGCTCGTGTCGTTCCTCTTGGAATTTCGCGGACTTTTGTTTCGATCTTTTCCTCCGCCTTCGCACTCAAAGGACGAAAACGGCGAGGCCGAGAAAGAAAATAGTCGAGGGTAGAATGGAATGGAATTCGAGAGGAGCGAGAGCGGATCTCTGTCGCTCGGAGGAGAAATATGACGCGGTAAGACGCGGCGGTTGCGCTCTTTGACGTAAACAACCGCTAAATCCAGGATTGCATCGGAGGGAGACGCGAGATGGGCCTCACTCATGACAACACGGTGGATTAGTCGTAAAACTGGCGAGTCCAGACACGGGAGTAATAACAAACAGCAATAGCACCGGGAGATATCTTTGTTATCGTCGCTTGAAGAGAAGGAAGAGAAAAGAAGTAGAAAAGAGAGCAAGGGCGTCCGCAGGATTTTTTCCAGGGGAGGGGGGCATGATTCAAAATATTACTTCCAAAATTAGAATACTTATAATTTAAATTTATATACCTTTCGAAATTATAATTCTATGAATTATAGGGCAGAGATCGCACTGAGAGAAAAATTTATGATATTTGTGACTATAATTAAATTGTAAATAATTATAGTTAGGTGCACCATTTTTATAGTTATTGCTGCTATAATGTTAGTAATAATAACAAAAAAATAGTTACAAATACCATAATTTAACTATAATTATTATAGTTAAAAAAGGTTCCAACTACAATAATTAATAATAATTAACTATAATAATTATAGTTGAATTATGGTTTTTTTTTTGAAACTATTTTTTTGTTATTATTACTAATATTATAGTAGTAATAACTATAAAAATGGTGCACCTAACCATAATTATTTACCATTTAATTATAGTCATGAATATCATAAATTTTTCTCTCAGTGCGGCAAGGTTAACACAACTTTGTCTTTCCTTTATTCAAAGGGAGAGCAAATGCTTAATTTTTTGCTGATTCCAGGGGGGGGGGCAAATGCCCCCTCTTGCCCCCTCCCCCTTGCGGACGCCTATGGAAGAGAGAAAATCTTGTATCGGCGAGGATAGAACCCGGCATGTGGCTTCTTTCCTTCTGACAGATCCTACACTAGATCCAGCGATTACGGCGAGGGACGTACGGTAGCCCGGAAAGCAAGCCGAGGGGCTACGCAATTACGCGCAGGGCGGAATTTTCATGTTACGGCAACATTTTTATGTTACGACAAACCGTCGGTGCTTACCGAGGGAGCCCTTTATTACGGCCATTAGCTTTAATGCTACGAAGCGATGCGCTCAGCTCCCGCGGGGCATGCTTCTCCGGTATCACGCCGGACTTCGCGGCCGTTAAGCAAAAGCTGTATCGTATAATACGGCGACGAATCCTCCCGATCAGAAAGATAATGAAATTAACTTTTATTAATGTAACGTGTCTCGTTAAGAGGGACTCGCGCAGCGACACGAGGATGTGCCCGTCATAAGGAAGATCCTTCTGATCCTTCTCGCGCTGCAGTTTAGATGGACAGACAGATACGGTCCTTTCTTATGAATCTGAACAAGCTCGTCAAGTAAAAAAAAATAACGCGATTTATAAGACTATTTAAGTAAATATATGCGACAAACAAATAAATGTGACCGGTTAAGTTAAGTTTAATTAAATTTATAACGATATTAATCCTTTTCATTTCTTTACGACAAATACACTCCCGGCCAGAAGTTTGAGACCATTAAAATTGAAAACGTCTATTATATAAAATAAAATCAAACTTACGCATTATAATTTAATACAGTTATATTATTTTATTCATTGTTTATAATAAAATGTGAACAATAATATAAAATATTAAAATTGACTAGACCGCGATATGTTTAAAACAATTCAAATTCAAGATAGGCCACTGACGATCATGACACATCTTAGTGCTCCAATAATATTAATGTGTGATTTTTCTATAAACTGCGCGCCGTTACTATCGGTTTTGAAACGCAGCTCTTTGAATATCACAATATTAAATTGATCATTAATTTAATGATACTGATGCTAACAAGCATCTATATTATAAGATTCCCCCCCTCCCCATCTCAATAATATAAAATGTTCGAAAGTTCTATAAAAAATATTTTTTACAAGATGAACAGCACTAAAGAGACTCGTCAAAGTAGTCATCTTTACATTTAATCACATTTTGTACTAATATATAGGTAATCTAGCTACAAGTTTATTATAAGTTAAGTTTCTTAATCTAGTTTATAACTCTATGCTTAGTTTATAATTTAAGTTCATCGTATTTGTAGGAAAAAAAGCTTTATGACCGTAATCCATTTTATATTTCCAATATTTACTTTCTATTTACTTTCAAATTAAGAAAAAAAATGAGTGAGTCGGACTTTTAAGCAACGTTTCACTGGAATATTCTTAAATTTTATATGTGATTTCAAACTTCTGGCCGTCGGTGTAATTTCTAATGTAAAGTTTAACGTAAAAATTTTACATTTGCAACACGTAATCATGGCGAAATATTAGCATATTTTTAATGTTCGATTACCAGAAAATGACAGAGATCTAAATGATCGTCTACAGTATGATTTTTCGTTTTTGCGTCTAGAAAAAGCGCAAGTGAATCTCGATGCACTAACGAGTAAAATCTGCGAGACGGCGACAGATGCAAAAGGAAAACCATCCCTTTATATTAAACTTCGCGAACGCGGACAACAGACATCGCGCTAATAATGCCCGCGTCCCGTGTGTATTTTACGTCTCGCCGCTCACGGTTCGCTATGATACGCAAATAGAACCGCCGGTGGAGACGTCCAACTGTCTGGTGCACTCGCAAAAATAGGATTGTGTCGCTCCGTCGTCGTGTATCGCCAACGTTACGCGACGAAGTCGCGAGGAATCGGGGTTACGAGACGAAAGCGACTCGCGCGGCTCCCATCATCGGGAAGACAAAATAAAAAAAACCCGAAATTTTCAATTAACGTCCATCAATTCGTGAATGTAAATATCTCGGTGCTTCGCAAACGAGTTTTACCAGTTGACCGTTCTTAACTTCCGCCACACGCGCGTGACATTAATCCCGCAAGAGGAGTCTTTCGCGAAATGCTTCGTTTTTATCCCTAATGAATAATCACTACGATTATGATAATTATCGTGATGAGATTTTGCGAGCTATTAATTACAGGCTGTAACCGCGCAAGGAAGCGTCTGTAATATCTAGATACATAAAGCAAGTGTGTGCGACTAGGGTTCTAAAAACAGGAAAAAATTGAAAATATTAGTAAAAAATGAAAAAGATATTAAAAATATGTGTCAAAATGCTTGTTTTAGTTCTGGATGATCAGTTTTGCGCCTATTGGTGACAATACATCGATTTGTGATTTTTCAATGTAAACTTACTATGAACATATCGAAGCTAATTATTCAAATTAATAAAAGAGGATTTATTTTGTTTGCTTTTTGATTTTGCAAGATTGGTCTTTTCTGAAGCATTAAAAAGTTTTGTATAGATGACTTATGTCCATTTCTACCAATGTAGATTAACTTTAATCTCGGTTTAACTTAATCTTTATCTTTTTCTAGTTCTAGGAATTAGAAAAAGATAAAGAGTAAGTTAAACCGAGATTAATATTGATCTACATTGGTAAAAATGGACATTAGAGAAGTATTTACTTATAGAGAAGATTATGTTAGCCAGTGGTGCATTGACACATGTCAGGCAGGGCTTTTATTTATTCTCCATGACCATTATTAAAAGCAATTATTTATAGAAAATAATTAACATTATTAAAAGTGACTTAAAGTAACTAATCAAGTTATTATTTTATAACTCATTTTACATATACATTACAATAATCAGCTTTTTTCCTTTTAAAAAATCAGTTTAAATAAAAAATTTCCAATTTTCCCTCCATTAAAGTTTTCCGGAAATTTTCCAGGAATATTTTCGGAAATTTTCCTCATTTAGAACCCTATGTGTAACTATTATAAATAAATGCATTTACGCCTGATTTCCAACATAAACGTTCCGAGACCGCGGCTTACGTAAGCGCGACACGGTCAACGTTGCAACGTTCGTCCCACGATGGGCACTGCACTTTGACGCGACGACGAACCTGCGCGCGGTAAACACGTTGCGTCGCCCTTTACGAGCGAGATTGCTTTTTTTGTCGTCTGTGTTTGCTCTCGACGCGTAAACGGCGCGAGGGTGGCATTTGTCGCAGACGTTGCCCAGGCTCGCGAATAATTCAGAACAGATCTCAACTGCAATCGCGACGCCGATCGACACGCTGCTTCGTCCGAATATTATCGAGGTCTGTGAAGTTAGCACCCCGAAATGCGAGTTTTTATAAAATGTAAATGGCATTCGTTTGTCCACGATTTGTCCACATTTGTCCACCCAACATTTTCGTTTGTCCACCCTTCAAAAAAAAGTTATGACCAAATTAAAAAATTAGGCAAAATTTGACATCAGCACTACCATGAACATTTTTTATTAATTGCGAACATTGCGAAGCAGGATACGATTGTCCACGATTTGTCCATTTTTGTCCACCCAACATTTTCGTTTGTCGTAATAAGATTTTGCGAGCCCAAATTGCAAAAACTAGCCCAATCTGACATTCCTGGTCCGAAGCTGCATCCCGTTCCCTCCCCCCGTGTGCAGCGGCACGCACAAAGGAAACGATAAATTTCGTTAAAGCGCGGCGCTCAACAGATAGGGAGATACGTCAGCCTTTTTTACGACTCAAATGGTCGAAATCAAACTTCCCATCTTGTTAATTTAATGGCGGGATCATCTCCGAATTGATTTACGGTCCACTTGTAGATTCGGTAATTCCGAGATACTATATATCCATTTTATAGCTCGAGCCTCGGTGCGGCGAGCTCGGCGTCGGATCGCTCGCGGCGGGCGGTCCCCGCTTTCTTCGCGCGTGATCTCCGATCGTCGCCGGCGCGTTAACTTAAGCACGGTGATTATGGAACGGAAGATCGCGCGATCGACAGCGCGCAATCGCGTTGTAAGCACGAGGATCACGTAGGGCGAGCGCCGCCGTTAATACTTAAAGGGTACGGCGCCCGTCGCAGGTCACGCGGATGCGCGCTTCCTGTTAACGTCGCGCTCGCTGTTCCGTGTACTAACGAGTGTTGTCGTGTAATCAGGAACTGCCGTTGCACGCGTCGTATAGTGTAACGACATGACGGATGTGTCGATATTCACGCCTGCAGAGGACTGTAAATGCATCTGATTTTCTAATTTTAAATTTTCTCTTGAAATCGCGCTAAAGGGGGAACAGGAGGTTGTATGGTCAAATTGAAGGCGAAATTTGAGAATTTATTTCAGGGAAAGGAATAAATGGGATTAGTTCTACGTTTAGGTGTTATTTACTACTATATTTGAGACGTAGAAAATTAATTTATGATACAAAACTTATTTAAAATATAGGAGTTTTCTGTTATTGAAGACAGGTCCGAGAAAAGTTCGAGCACCTCGCGTTTTGCTACGATTCTGTGATTGCGTACACGATTTCATTGCTGATCAGTTTTCCTGTTTTTATAAAATTGACACGATGACTTTCTGCGCAATGGCGTCCGCAGGATTTTTTCCAGGAGGGGCGCATGATTCAAAATATATTACTTCCAGAATTCGAATACTTATAATTTGAAATTTATACACCTTTTGAAATTATAATCCTATGGATTAGGGTAGAGATCGGCAAGGTTAGCACAACTTTGTCTTTTCTTAATTCAAAGAGAGAGCAAATGCTTAATTTTTTGCTGATTCCAGGGGAGGGGGGCAAATGCCCCCTCTTGCCTCTTCCTGTGGACGCCTATGATCCTGCGCTATCGACAGCGGAACTTATGGAACTATATCTCTTTTTATTATCGACTTCCTGTCTAACGGCAATCTCTTGACATATTTAACACCGCCACATCAAGGACACCTTTATATACAGTATGCGTTTAATTTAATTTATGTTTGTGTTTAATTTAATCATTATAACGACCTAATTGTTTCTTTTGATACACTGAAGATGACCTAATTAAAGGTCGAAACGTATGATATTAAATTTTATAATTGATTTTATTTTATGATATTATTACTAATATCCAGCCTGGCCATATATTAATTTTCATTGATTTTAAATCTTTGTGAGCCTTATACATTACCTTTATTTAATAAATAACTTCTATAAAGCTTAATTCGATATTTATCTTGGTGTTCGAGTAACTTTTGAAAAACTTTTGAAAGATGCTGCTTTCAGGCCTTTTCCAAAAACTTTTATATTTCTAATAAGTTTTGTATTACAAATTAATTTTCTACATCTCAAATATAATAAAATACACCTAAACAGAGAATTGTGTCCATTTATTCCTTTTCCTGGAATAAATTCACAAATTTCGCATTCAATTTGACTGTACAAACCTCCTATTCCCCCTTGAATAAGCAACTTTGAACAAACTTTGGGTTAGAAGAAATAATTACAAAAAAAAAATTCTCGTATCTTTTTAAATCTTCGTCTCGCGGTAAATCCTCGGAGATACCTCCTCAAAATAACACGGTTGATGAAAGACGGAGCTTCTTCCTCCAGTTTCTCTGGAAGACATTCCGTCGCTTCAAACGCGCGTTGTTTTGAAACTGCGGGCGATATGCGGCGAAATGTTTCAAAGTATTCTCCTTTCTGCTCCTTCGCCGCTGTTTCTTCCCCGTCGGACACGAAGGGGTCCGTCGGCTATTCCTGTGGCCGGTGCCTGTGGTGGAGGCAGAATGCGCGCGTCCTCGGTGAGCCGCGGGAAGGTGACAGGTGCCGAGTGCTTCTATAAATTGCGATCTTGAAAGAAAGAGAGGGCGAGAAAACGAAGAAGGTCAGGAGGGGAAAGGAGGGAAAGAGAGAAGAAATCGCGAAGTGACCCCTTCGGCTGCTATCTTTAGCCGGTTTGTGGGCCCTAACCGCACTCCCTTCGGAACACGTGCGACATTAAGACGCCGCTTCTGCATTCGTAAATGTCATCGACGTCTAGCGTTTACGCTCAATAGACTTCGAACTTGAAGACTTACAAAGTAAAAACTTGATACATGTAACATGCCCGCAAAGAAGGCTATACAAAGGTTCTGTTCTGCTCGCGGAAAATACAAGGGTCCATACAACGAAACGACGCAATGCCTGACCCGCGGAAACGAATTGATATCTCATTAGAGAGGTGAAGGTTTCTGGAATATCTCTCGCAGCTCAATGAATTTTCGTTGGCACCGTCGGCCAGGTTGGAATCACGCAAGTGTATCGATTATGAATGAGCCTCCAGGTCCATTCAGTTTGAACGTGACCCAGCGTCCCAGAGCCTTGGTCCATCCTCGGCTCGTCTAGAGGCCTGGTCACTTTCATTCTGCGACACTCGCCTATCCTCAAGCCGCTGTTGCGACCTCGAAATACGTGTGATGAAGAAAACGTTGATATACTGAAACGACGCCTAGAATGATACCAAATCGGGAACATGTGTAAAATAGATCTTACTTATTCGTCGTACCTACAATTTTTAAAGTTTCATCCCCTTTTATCTCCCCTATCGATAATATTTCCATCATAAGTTCCCGATAATTTATGATGTTCTTATACAGTTAGATTCTACGAGAACGATAAATGGTATAAGGTACCGTGGTAACGTTGCAAGAACAAAAATTCGCGAAGAGATTTCTCAGAAGGTCTCGATCGCGACCTAAGTATACTATTTGCTCTCGTTGCTCCTGGCAGGAGAGGTGCGTGCGAAGATTAACATCGCGCGCTGCGGATACCCAACCGTGCGTGGAGTCCACTACTGGCCGGACCCCCTCGTCCGCGCCCTTCGCTTCCGCGCCCAGTTCGCGGCTCCGACGACCGTAACTATTTCCAGACGCATTTAATTAATCTTGAACCAAAAACGTCGAGTGGGAAAATGGCGGACGGACGGTCGGTTAGGCTCGGGCATCGGCCACCTGGCAGAAATAGCAGCCATGGAAACGGCTCCGCCGACTTGACATTTCCTTCGAGCGTGTACGAGAGAAATGAAGCGATCGAGCGACGATTGGAGAGAGAAAGAGAGAAGCAAACGAGCGCAACGGAGAAATAAAACGGGATAGACTTGGCACCTGCCGACCGCTGTCTCGTCACCGACGTTTTCGACTTCCTCGAGGCGAATGTCGTCCGATTCAATCGATTCGCTCCATTTTCTAATCAGTCTGCTCAATGTACAACACTCTCATGGTAAAACTCGGCAAGTCTTGATAGTATGTTAAACAAAGAAGATTCATCGCCATTAACTCTCGGAAGACGTATCCTTTAGAGGACTGGGTCATTCTTGACCCGTACTTTATTAGATAGTCAAAAGTCCGTATATAAGAAATATAAAACAAGAAAAAAGCCGCAATTTTCAAGTTTGATTTGTGACATTCTTGCGATGTAAAGGGGATGTACGAATAATCTTCAAAAATTATTGAACCCATCGCTTAAAGACATCGTTAAAGAGAAAATTTATTCTATTTTTTCTATAATTATCCTCAAGTTAAATGACTTGTCGTTTTCAATATCGTGCTTATTCATTTCGTTTCTCGATATTTGCGACGATAAGTCTTACTCCAAATTGCTGTATTATTTCTCGATATATTTCAGATAAATTATTCACTTTCTCGAGCTTCCGGGGAGAATATGAGAAGATGCCTGCTCTCGTTTCCTCACCGCGAATTTTTCTGCGTGAGCTTGCCAGGTGGACCAGCGCGCGCGAGATCTTCACTCCCTTAATTCGCCAGGTTAACGGATATCCGTAGGCGCACGTTTCCGAAAAGTGGCCGAGACTCGCCGCTAATAATAACCCTCCAGGTCCCCGTATATCCATGCCTCGTACCCACATACAGGCCGGACTTATATTTCGCGGTGCCGGAAACCGATTCCGAAATATCCCGTCCGAGACTCGCGGAAGCATTAAAAGAATAATCTGGCGGTCCACTCTCGAACCGGAGGTAGAACGGTGGCGTCGAAATCTCCGCCCACGAGATACGTGTCTGATGCCAAAAACACGGGATCGGTTTCGTGGCGGACGACGGTGGTTGTTGACTGATCGAGCTTCCCGTGGATACATCGCGATCGGATCGACGCACTTCCGGCGGTTTCTCTCGTTAGCGGCGCGGAGAAACTTTCCAGCGAACGGGGAAGGGCCTTTACTATCGATAAATCTTAACGATCCTTCCACGTCCTACGCGAGATTTCATGAATGTTAAATTGATTTCAATTTAATGCAATCTCGACGTTCGCTATATGGCGTGTACCAATTAAAGTACACTGCAAGGCGAGTTAATGCCGTCGTGATACTACAACTTCGCGGCCACCACGTGAAAAGAGACGGGATGAATCCGCAATTTCTAGCTTAACGCTGCGCTATTGGCCGATATGCAATTAGTAGCCTAATTTCCTGCCGAGGCTTATAACGCACCAAGGCAACAAACCGGCTGCTGCCGCCGTCGCTCGAGAGATTTTATCGAAACAAATCACGTCGATTTGCTACATCGTTACATGCGAGAGTTTAATTGCCTGGGTCTCCTATTAAAGATCACACTGCGCTGCTGAACTATCGCACGGGCATCGGCTACGAAAAAAATAATTAACGTAACGTGAAAAATGGAGATGCACCGTGTCCGAGAACGTTTAATCCCGTGTGTGAGTGGCATGCGCTGAGATAAGCCGCCTCGGTGCAGTTGCGAGGAGCGCGAGACGATAAGAATATCCGATAAGAACGCAAGTGCCTTGTCTTCTCGCGGTGGTTACTGCACTTTGTTTTCAATGGAGCCGGACACCATGAAATTTCGTATCGTCTTGAACATCACATTCATCATTGCCGCACATCTTCCGCGTGCTTAATTGCGGCGGCAACGAGGCGAAATGAGAAAACATTATTGGCTTCAGCTGTAGGAAAACCCAATCGACGTAGGCTTTTAGGAATGTAAGGAGATATTGATTTAAAATTTTAATGTTTTTTATTTCGCTTCAAATAATATTCTACATTATTTTTAAACAGGTTGAAGCATTTTAATTTTTTAATCACACCTCTTTAATCAAATTTAATTCGTAACATGAAGTATAGTCTAGTTTTTAAATTTTCGATGTAACACAGAGTTTTTGAGCTAATTAATCGATTGTTTAAGACTCCTGGCTACTCACCATTACTATCTCAGATTGTGATATCAGAAGCGAGAAAATGCATAATAAAAATTCTTGCAAGATAAAATGAAAATATTTTTTAATAAAACGACACCTGCAATCGATAGAACAGACTTATAAAATATACCGAAAGCTCTCCTTTTGCTTCGTTAATTAATAAATAATCATATATCTGGAATTATAAATTGTGCTTAATCAAAAACAAAACAAACTATGTTCACAGCTATGACAACTGTCAAATTAATAATATATAGAAATCAATATGATTCAATTTCTCCCCGAAACAAAAGTTTTCGGTATATTTATAAATCTATTCTAACAATTGCAAATATTGCAATTTGCATTAAAATAATATTCTATTTTAATGTATTTTGCAAGAATTTTATTATGTGTTTTCTCGCTTCTGATATTACAATCTGAGATAGTAGTGGTGAATGCTGTGAGTGACCTTAAGAAAAAATCGATTGCATCATATGACTTGATAACGTGACAAATACAAATGAGCGCATCTGCCGGTCGCGGCGGGTTGCTGAAAGGTCCTAAAGGAAAATTTTAGATTTGATCCGGAAGCGCGCGTACACCAAAATGCGCGCAAAACACCTTTGATGTCACACATCGAGGACGCAGAGCCTAAAAATGGCAGCGGATGTACGAATGAGATAGGTTAGCGTCAATTTTTTCATCAGACAAACGTCTGATATTTCACACAAGGTTAATACATTAGGTTAACGCGCATAATTTAAATTATATTTAGTTAATAAAGAAAATTTCATGTAAAATACCTATTTTAGTAAGATCCCTAAAATTCTCCGACTCATGTCACTTTCAAAATAGATTATACATATAATTAAAAACTTATTAAAGGTACATGTATAATATTTGATATATTGATATATTGCACATTTATTAGTGGCGAACGACCGCGATAAATCCATCGCGCAAGTAAACCCGGAAAGTTCCGTTGACGAAGAGATTCAGGCAGCGCCCAAAACGAGCCGAATATTGGATAACGCAAAGTCTGGTCCAGAAACAGAGGAAAATGACGAGAAATGTGCCGATGCGAAATCACAAGATAAGGATGGTACGTCTTAAATAAATGCTGTACCCCTATTTCATAACAAAGGAAATAATTACATTACAATCCATATTGAAACGTTAATGATTATTAATATGTCTGTGAGACGATTCTGGAGTAAATAACACATGATATCCAGGTAAAATGATTTCAGACGCGTGCGTTGCCTCCAGCGATATTTGCAGAATCTGTCACATGGGCGGACATGCCCCAATCGCGGACAACCATCCGTCGTGTGACTCGCAAAATCAGGACGATCAGACACCGACACCGTCAAACTTCGTTCATCTCGGTCCTTTGATCTCGGCTTGCAAGTAAGCTCTCGGCTCGCTCGAGAAAGCCAAGATAACATTCACCGGACAAATTAATTAGCGTTTATAGATCTTTGACTTCGAATCATACGCGAATCACGTTCCATTTGAAAAAAATGTTGGACATTAATCTTTTCAAGTCGACGATGTGTCGAATTAAACATAAGCCGTGCCTGGGGATTAACTTTAAGACGGCGCTAGACGACATGACAAATGTACGCCAACATTGGCGAATACATTGGCTACCAATGCTGTGTCAATGTTGGCCATATATGCATATGCAGTACGATTGATATCCACATATGAATATAGGCCAATATTCAGCGATTGTGTGCCAATATTGACCCAGCATTGGTAGCCAATGCATTCACCAACGACGTTGGCGTACATTTGCCATGTCGTCTGGCGCCGCCTTTAGCCGCGAATAGAATAAGATCGCGATCTCGAAACGAGAGGCGTATCGCAGGAATATTGACTCCGAACGAGGCGCGAGTCGACATGTAAATCGGTGGATTATCGCGGACGATACAGAAATCGCGTGTTAAGAGACTAGCTCGGTTAAGAGAGGCGGCTGTCCTTCCTTATATAGCGTTTAATGGCGCGACAGATGCCGGGGTACAGTGGCCCTGGTGCACGCCGAGTGTCTCGAGAGATGGCTAACCGAATCCGGTCGCACGAGATGCGAACTCTGCGGCTACAAGTACGCGATCAGGAGGGTACGGCGTTACAGCCTCTTTCGCAGCGTCGTAATATGGTTCCACACCGTAATAGCCACTCGACAGGTGAGAGAGAGAGAGAAAGAGGGAGATCGTTAACTCGCTTTTCCGCCCGCTTTCATTTCATCCGAACATCCGCTAGGCCTAAAGCCTCTTTAATTAAGTCTTGATACGATTTCATTAATATACAAAATACACCGCACTAAAAGTATTTTTAAAACGGCGTTAGGAATATTATAAGGCTATGAAGTATTGAGTCTACACGAGATATTATCGCTGTAAACGACGCGGTGTCATGTAAAATTGAAATTACGTTACAAGTCGGCACAACATCTAATAGAATATCGCCTGAGCATCGTTCTCCGTGCAATTAGACTTTTAATTACCGTCGATTACCTGATACTAATACGATCTCTTTCGCGAGGAGATGCTGCTCGACATCGGGTATTTGGTGATGACCACGCCCGTGGCTGCGTTTTCCTGCTACGTGTGCTCCTTGGCCTTGAAAATGTTGCTGCGAAACGGCTTTTACGAGATACCCTGGATGATAGTCGCTATGCTGCCAACCTGCTTATTGACGCTAATTGCTTATTGGCGATGGATAATTACGTTAGGGAGGTACGTCGTTAAGCTTAAACCAGCTCGCGCTCGTGCGCGGATAAAAACAGTCGTTAATGAAAAATGAGTTATTAAGATATTACCTAGGCGCGATTACGTAATTAAAAAGTTCGAAGGACTGGAATCGCGTCTCGAAAATAATTGAAGAGTAATCTGTCCGCGTCGTCGCGGAGATCGGCGGAAATAAATCGTAATTACATAAACCGACAGCATATCTCTTCGTCTTACAGACTGCACGGCCATCGATGGAGACGCTACTGGAGAAACAACTTCGTGGTTCGCTTGATTCCCGATAACGACGTCGAGGACAACGACGTCGATGCGCGACGATCGATCGGTCGTTTCGACGCGCAGGACGACTTCGAACAATGGAGAATCGAGGAGATTGAAGAGCTCGCATGATTTCTGATCGCGCGTCAACGGCAAGCCAGGAATAGCCATTTGATCACGACAACTGTTTTCTATTTTTACACCCATCCCCGTCTCATTGTCGGAACCTTCGTACAGCTGCACAATATTTAATTGCATTTTATTAACTGGACACTTCAATTGACGCTCATTGCCGCGTAACGAAGACGATAATCCGCTGCATCAGAGTTAAATTAAGATGCGTGTAGTCCAATTCGGAATGCTTCCGGAAATACGCGTGCTCGGATTTTATAGTATTATTTAAATACCTTGTACTTTTCTATGATTCTAGTGTTTGATTAAAATAATTTAAAGATTCTTGACACCCCTTGATATTTTCATTAAAACGTCCGGCGACGCTTCTCGTTTCCGATAATTAAACAGAAGCGTCACGAACCCGTTCGTGCGGAATAGTGTGCGAGATATTTTTACGTGGACAACACGAGTTCGGGATAAAAGTTGATGCTGAAGAAGAGAAAAAAACGAGTCGAGTGAATAAACCCGCTCTCGAGTGATCGTCGTGCAGGATTCCGTTGAATCTCACTTTCGTTTTATCAAGAGCGATCGTCCGCACGCGGCCGTATTATTTATGTATGCCTCGTACAGTGAAAAAGGACTAAATTCATTAAGGACATGTTCCCGCCTACTCGTCGTGTCGTAAGATTCTCAAAGCGGACTTCTGGATTATCGTAAATGTCGCAGTCTCGCCGTGACAAGACGTCGTTTACGTTTCCTCGTTACAGTGAGCTACGTTATTGTATCAAAAAGTATCGATGCATTGCCTTAAATTTAATCATTATCGATATTAGCTGCAACTTATTTACCTTATCTTAGTAAGTAAAATTAATCGGATGTGTCAAGATTAATAAATAAGTTCGAAAAATGTCTCTAACGCCTACATTAACCTTTTTTGTAAAGGGTAAAAGTTTGTTTTTTGAATTAAAAGACTGTGCATTTTAAAGTCGGCAGCTTTTTTCATGCCTCCACTCGAATGACGAGCTAAGGGATTATCATCAAAAAGGCAGAGAAAGAGAAACGTCCAAAACTGATTGCTTAAGTATTCTCCTTCTCCGTAAAATATTCAAACTTACAAAGGTAAAAAAATATGCTAAGTACATAAAACGCATTCAAAAGTGTATGCTACAAAAGTTTTAAAAAATGTCGACTTATTTTAAAAGACAGAATCAAATTTAAAAAATTTTTTAAATCACTATTGTGTTTAAAAAATTAGCCCTGAACAACTTATTCAAAAATTAATTTTTCAAAAATAGTTAGAAAATCAATATAATTAACTAAATATTTTATAATGTATTAGCATTAAAAATGTATTAGTATAAAAGTGTATTAGTATAAAAGTTAAGCTAAAGTTTGTCGCATCTAAAAATGTATTTAGATAAAAATCGGAACGACAAATACTATACACCGTGATGTGGTCAACGCATTCGACGATTACCACGAAGGATACCAGCCGTGATAACAATCAGCGGTTTAATCGGATCCGTTGAAAAATTTTGGACCTGGGCATTTAAATCGGCCGCTCGTTCGATCTCCAGAATTGACCGCTAGAATTGATCCACTAACGAGCCGGCTTCTTCGCTCGTTGACGTCATTAAGTCAAACGATTTAATTAAGCGCGATGCTGATCGATAATTTCACCACGTTTACGCTCCTTTTATTTCGGGAGCGTCGGATATACCCGCTGGGCAGAATTTTCCTCTTTAAAAATAGGGATTCTCGATCAACGCCGGCAGTTTCTTGATCGATCACCATTATCGATGATGATTTAGCGATACCGATAATGGAGCGCCACAACAAAATGATTTCATTTAAGCGATTCTACTTGATTAGATAGGCTAGCCCTCGAACCAAGAGAAAATTGATAAAAGCCGCGACGCATCGTTTTCATTAATACACGCGATCCCCTAATCAACTTCGCCGCTGTCCGATAATGAGAACCGCTGCTCGAATCCCTACAACGACCTGCTGCATGTAGTTTACATTTTAATGCGCGATAATAACCGGCATCGTCGTCCGGCATGCGCCGTCGTTGATTCATGACGGAATAATTACGCTCGTCTGAGTTTCGCGCTTCTCGCTTGAGGGAAATTCTCGTATACGAAAGTAGCGCTAATCTTCATTGATACATAAACGCGAGAATATATGATTAAATTCCCGAAGCAGAATTCATTGCGTTAATAATTCCCTCGTTCCTATTATATTTCGATTTATGCTCGATCTATGCTCGATCGTTCGCTCTCGGCTTATTGCTGGAACCATCGGAACTTGCCTGTTTAACGCGTTAACGACGAGGAAGAAATGAATCTTTTATGCATCCCTGCGGATGCATCCGGTTCTTCCAGATTCTACGGAGCGAACCCCTCGTGCACGCGGGGCACGCAGAACCCCTCCTGCGTTGCTCCTAGACTTGGAAATAAAAAAAAGAAAGAGGGGGAGGTTCGAAAAGGATACCGCCGACGAGCAGCGCGTTATGGTGAATCCTTTCCCGCTCCCGCGACAAAAAGTGATATTTATGCGGCGGATATTTGTCTCGCTGACAGACGTTTCTCTCACCGGTGAATTTACTACGGACCTGCAGTCCTTAAATTTCGATCCACGTGGATGATAAACGAGAATTTTCCCGAGAAAATGTTAGCTCCAAGAGGAATCAATCATTTACATGGAGCCATAAATTATGGAAGTACTGCAATGTAAAATAATTATAATAGCCGCGTTACACTTGTTTATTATGCGCATAATATACCTTCCTTTCAACATTCCATAGGGAACCATAAATCTTTCGTTTAATCAGTGGGAGTGTCGCATTTATCTTTTTCTTTTTCGATTAGCGTGAACTGAAATTTCACTCAAATAAGTCGTAAATTTTAAACGTTAAATCTCGATGCTTATATGTTTATAATAATTGCGAGAATTTTCTTTCCTTAATGTAATGGCGTCAATTGCAATTAAAAGAATTTAAGGCTCGATTGTCAAGTCCGCGTTGATAGTGGCGATTTAATTCAAAATGGACTACGAGACGTGAAATATGTCAAAAATATCAAATACAGCTAAAATTATGCTTGCAACGTACAGTTTTATTTTTCGTTTTAATGATTTTGCTAGACTTTAATATGTGAAAGCAAATATTTATTTCAATTCAGCAATTCAGCAAATATTTATTTCATTATGTCACACAGCTTATTTTCAGCCTTAGGCACAATTCAGTTCTAGATTATTTATTGATTACCGAAATAAAAAGAGTCTTCGATATATGTTTGTGTTCTATCGATTCCAAATATTATTTTATTGAAAAATATTTCTATTTTAATATTTTGCAAGAATTTTTATTGTATGTTTTCTCGTTTCTGATGTCATAAATCCAAGATGATTGTAATAAACCAGCAAGAGCTTTAAGCTTAATGTAAGAACGTACAGAGGCTGATAAACTCGAAATGATTTCGCATTGAGAAAGACGGAGCGACCTCGAGGTGCGGTAATTTAATCACCACGAAAAAACCAATAAATCAATCGCGGATTAAATCAATGCTTAAGTTAAGATTAAGCATTCTTGTCTTCATTTACCCACGATGATTAAAGAGAGAAAAGG
Organism: Aphaenogaster floridana; assembly: GCA_003063835.1. Classification (NCBI taxonomy): domain Eukaryota; kingdom Metazoa; phylum Arthropoda; class Insecta; order Hymenoptera; family Formicidae; genus Aphaenogaster; species Aphaenogaster floridana. The sequence goes on from NJRP01000029.1 coordinate 870,991, forward strand.
AGTCGCGGTGGAGGCAACACGCGAACAGCGTTGCTAACTGTTCCCTCCTCTCAGCAAAAAAAGATTATCTCGAAACCGCGTCGCGTAATTACAACCTCGGCTTATCGACTGTACGCTCGTTTACGTGCTCTTTAAAGCTGTAACAAATTGCGCGTATCGTAAAATCGCAAAACGCACGGAGAATACGCGGTCGTAACTTTGCCACTTGACTTCCTGATATTTCAATTCTAATTTCATTCACACGTCACTATCCTTAATTTACCAAAATAAATAAATAAAACAAAAGAGATTTTATTACTATAAAAATTTTCCCGAGCAGAGCGTTTCAAACAGTGAATCCTGAATTCGTCAAGACATACATTGCCGGCTAAAAGTTCAAAACCATTAATTGAAAATGTCTACTATATAAAATGAAATCAAACATATGTATTATAATTTAACACATTTTTATTATTTTACTCATTATTTTATAATAAAATGAAAAATAATATAAAACGTTTGAAAGTTCTACAAGAAATATTTTTTACAAAATGAAAAGCAGTAAAAAATATTAAATTTTTTTCGTCTTTATCATTTAATCACTTTTTAGTAACCTAGGTAATCTAGCTACAAGCTTATTATAAGATAACTTTATCAGTTTATTGTTTAGTTTATAACTTAAGTTTATCATATTTGTAGAAAAAAGGTTTTATGACATTAGTACATTTTTTTTATTTAAACAATGCTATGTTAACCACAACTGTGCTAAATATAATGCCTATTTACTTTCAAATTAAAGAACAAATATTGAGTAAGGCATGAATTGGACTTTGAAGTAGTGTTTCACTGGAATATTCTTATAAATTTTATATATAATTTCAAACTTTTGACCGGCAGTGTAAGTTTGTTTATCTAAGATATTCGGTTGATGTCAATGCTCTGCCAAGAGTTCTTACTCTATTTCCTATCCTATTTACTTTCAAATTAAAGAACAAATATTGAGTAAGGCATGAATTAGACTTTGAAGTAGTGTTTCACTGGAATATTCTTAAATTTTATATATAATTTCAAACTTGACCAGCGGTGTAGTAAGTTTGTTTATCTAAGATATTCGGTTGATGTCAATGCTCTTCCAAGAGTTCTTTTCATAACTTTCAGGCGCAGGCAGAGATATATGTACAATGAACTACGGCTCTACTGATAGAATTTATAGACACTGATAAAGAGTACCTAAACGCGTTTTCGCGGTCGTTAAAGCGATCTGACGATTTACTAGGCACGAGCCAATAAATTCGAGCCTTCCTCGAATCGCGCTCTCTTTCGCATCTCTTCGTCGATTTTATAATTAGATCATGTATACGTACGATGGAAATGTTGTTAATATAATTACAGGCGATACAATGTTGAAAGTCCGCCGCGTCTCGCATCCACTTCGCTTTACACGCGTTACATTTATTCGAGCACGCGAGCATTCTCATGTGCGCAATCGGTTTATTTATGCTTCGGTAACTATAACTAGCGTTTTGCACTTTTGTAATTTCAGCCAGACCTGTCAGCTCGACATAAAATTTAGTCCGGTGCAGTTAATTAATTTTGTAATTTTTAAAAATTAATTTTAATTAATTCTGTAATTTTGTAAATTTATAAAGTGCATGAAGAGATTGTGTTAGGAAATTGTTCTTGATAGTTTAAGAACAACTTTAATATGTTTGCAGACATGGATTAAGCAACAGATAAGTCGTTTGAAAGTATGTCTCTATCTCATATGACAAATATGTGACTCGATAAGTCTTACAATCGTATGCATCGACGACCGGTTTAAAACCTTCTACGCCATCAGCCGTCATTTCGATCGCGGCGAGGTGTGAAGAAGGCAGCAAGAATATCTTGGTACGGCCGGGAAGCGGCGCGGCAAGACTGAAAATCGAATTCTACGAGATAATAACGTATGTTACCAGCGCGTGAACCAAGACGATGGAGTCCTGCCAAGAAACACACCTTAATGCCCGTATTATATGCGCGTACACGAAGGAGCCGACGGCCAAAAAGCCCGTTCGATGTTCTTTTCTCGTGGCACAATGCGGTACTTCGGGAGAAACATAATATTTCAGTAGACTGAAGAATATTCGGTCGGTAGCGCAAATTTGAAAGCCAAAACGAACGATGAAAAAGTCGAATGAACATTCTCTCAATATAATACAGGGTGTTTACTCAAACCAGGTAAAAAAATTGCCTGGATTTTTCAGGTATTTTTATTCAAAATTCCAGGTAAGATTAGAGAATTTTTTAATGCAACTTTAAAATAAATTTATGTTATTATACGCTTTTTAATGTTCCTTCTTCTTATAGTCTTTCATGAGACTATACCCTTTTCTACAATTGAAACCGCGAAACTTATAGAGTAATATATGGAAGGGTCACTATAGTATAGTTTCAGTGAGTTCTCTTCTACTTTATATATTGTTTTTTACTATCTTAATTTTTTAAATAAAAAGTCGCGAATTACACGAGAATGTATGTGAATACACGCGGATGCCTTTATTGCTAACCAATTGTCTATGTTATCATTTTGCATTATCCAAAAAAAATATCAAAGAAATAATTTGTTCAGAAAAAGACAGAATTAAATTTAAAAATAAAATTCCAAAAATTTCCCTGAGTGCTAATAAAATTCTATGAAAATCCGTGATTTTCAAGGGTAAAAAAGAAATCCCCAGAAAATTCTAGATTTTCCAGGTTTTTCCAGGTAATAAACACCTTGTTCATATATTACCTTGTGTGCGGTGAAGAAAACTACGGGAAGATTGATTAAATATACTTTTACTCAGTAAAATTTTAGATAAATCCATGAGATAACGCACTGACAAGTATAAAAAAGATATGCGAAACAGCTTACGGCACTATCGGACGAGTGGAAAGGCTTAATGAATTTATCGCCGAGGGTTATCAGCGGCACGCTCGAAACGGTCAATATATTTCCGCTCGACACGAGAAAACGGCGGAGTAAAACGACCGACAAGCTGCGAGGAAACTTTGGAAGATTAGTCACTTTGTGAAAAGCAAATATTGGACCTATGTGATTTATCACACGTTGCATGAAAACCTATGACAACGGTATACGCATTATCCTAACCCTGGGTCTTTTTATGTATATGTATGTGTGTTTCTCTTAGATTGAATTATTAAATGCATTTCAGCTTCAAATTATTTGAATATAAATATCAGCCGACTACCGTTTATAAGAGTTCCCGGACACTTTTAAAAATAAAATACTTTGAAACATAACTACAACTTGGTCTTTGAACAGTTAATAGTTTAATTTTTTAATAGTTAAAAAAGATCAAATTATGTTGTCAAAATAAAAAAATACGCAAGAATATGGGTTCTATTTTATTTTTAAAAATGTGTGGGAACTTATGAACGGTAGTGCATGTATTAAATAAATGAATTACAAATAATCCAATTTATACTGGCCTGTAAAGTTTCAAATGAGCTATCTGAGGTATAGTCACGCTTTAAGGTAGCTTCCTATTTACGAAAAGAATAATAAAAAAGAATCCTCTCCCGTTTGCGAAATGCATCCGGGACATTGCCGTGACCAGGATTCGAACCTGGGTTACTACGGCCACAACGTAGGGTCCTAACCACTAGACGATCACGGCTACTCGAGGACTCGTAAATGATCGATATTACTCCGTTGATCCATCGTAACGTTGATCCGCTTGATCGCTCGAGCGCGAAGACGCGGCTTCGCGCTGCAGACTTGCTTCGAGGGAGTCACGCTATCGCGCAACAAGCAAATTTTAGGAGAGTCTAAAGTAAGATTTACACAATGCTTTTTTACTAGCAACTAGTAAAGGAACTAGAAAATTAACAGCTAAAAAAATATAATTCTATACACACGATTAAAGCACGAATTCCTGATTGTATCTCGTTTAAAAAATGTATGTCGTTTGAGATGCTCAAAACTTTCAATCCTGAGACGTAATCGCACGAAACGATGAGTCGGTCTAATGTAATTAAAATTGCTGCGAAATACATAACAAAATAATTATTTGGTTTCGCGTCTCATTTTATTTTGTTTCAAAGGAAATAATAAATATAAATGGATCGGCTACGAAAGATTATTAAAGTGCGTCTCGCAATTAGTAGTCTATCATACGAGACAATGTGCCAATAAATGATGCGTTGATATAACAACAAAAATAATGTAACAAGCTCTAGATTGTAAGCTCTGTGTGTGCATGTAAGTGCATCCTCGTATGCATAATAAGCCGTCAAATGATTGTACTAAGAAATTGAGTACTGACTCCATTCTAGCCCATCCATATTAAAGCAACGGATCTACGAGATATCATATTTACATATAATACTTTTATGTTAACTTGATACATATATGCGTGTAGATATATTATAATATGTATTCAATATAATTTCCTTTTCACACACACGCACACAGATCCATTACTTCAATACAAAAAGAAAGATTTGAGTGATTTGACTCACCAATACGTTGGTTCGTCCTCCGACCCCTTCCCGGCTTTACTCCTCCTCCTCCTCCTCCTTCCCCTGCTCCTCGTCCTCTCAAATAACTGCGTTGTATTCATACAACACTCACTCGCAAAAATATGGTTAATTACGATCGCACTATCACTAGAAAATGACGATTGTGAGATACTTCGCAGGACACTTTCAAATTTATTACATCACGATGAAAACTACGATCGTACGAAGCTATGATTCGTTCGATGCCTCTGCGATTTCTTTGGGCAAACGATGGGCAAACGTTTGCAAAAAGAAAATGTTTGATTTTTTAACGTTGGGGGGCCAGTGTGAAGTTGGCCCCCCCCAAAATTGAATTGCTTATAACTTTTAAACTAGAGAGGGGCAAACAAAAATTCCAACGGGGCATTCGTGGGCAAACGAATAAACGTTTGCAAAAAAAAAATTTTTGATTTTTCGACATTGGGGAACTAGCTTCACACAGATAGTTTCAGATCTAGACTAAGCAAATGAACGCGAACAAACGTGAATGGACAACTTGTTTCAATGAGTCATATAAGTATTGGCATTCGCATTTAAAACAAGTTGCTTATTCGTGTTCGTTCGTTCGTGCTCGTTCACTTAATCTAAGTCCGGCTTTATGAAATAAATACCGAATATTCATCGTTCTTTGCGCGTTTTATATTAATTTTGACAAATACATATTTTACATTTGCAAATACATGCCCGTTTCAGAATCTATTTATTAAATTGTATCACTTGCCTCGAGGCCGTCTTCAGTCGGGGTATTCTTCAGCAGAAACGCAATTATAAAGACGGACGTAACACGCATTTCGTTTTGCTCATTAAAATCGTGGAATTCGCGTTAACGTTCGTGGGGATTGATTTACAGCTAATTCTCCCCGCTTCCCCGCGGTTTCCGCGATGCAAATAGGCGTGCAACAATGGCGTGGCCGACATACGCGAGCGAATTGGTCATCGTGGATGTTTTCTGGTCTCGTTGCTTGCTTTCGCGCGAGCGGCTTTTTGCCGGGCTTACCTGCAGGCGGCTTCCCGGATTTCCTAGCAATTAGCGGTATAATACCGTCGAGGAAACGGAGATTTTACGAGCCGACCGCGGCTACTTTTGCACTACTCTCGGACCGAATCGTTCATCGTGTTTTATTATTTTCAACCAGCCTTCGTGCGAGTCTAGTAGCATTAGTAGCTTAATGCGTTTAATATCGGCCGTTCACGGAGTATAAATTACACGAAGGAATGTGGCTCGCATGCCATAAATTAGATATGTCGAGAAATGTCGAAGGATTCCGCTTCCTCAAATCTTTCTTTTCGTTTTATTGCTAATTCCAGACTAGCAGAAATGAATAATGCGATTGTAACACGTTAAGCCGTCGTCTATTTCGAGGTAGGATCATATCGTCGTGTCTATCTGTATTTTTGTAGCCTTGGCTCGGGACGGGACTCGATGCAGAAACGCGATCACGCTTCCATCCGGAAGCTCGTTCCCGTAGGTGTCGCGTGTACGACGAAGATAAAAAAGTGCTAGGATGGAAGGCGATATCCTTCGGCAACATCCCGGAAGCGTGCACGCCAGACGAGCGCGTCGAATCGACTCGCGGAACGCACGGATTCGTTCGCATCCAGAATAGACATTCGTTTACGTTTCGACGCTGTATGTAAGTTAGTCGCGGAATCCGACCTTAATTTCGACGACGAATAAATATTTCGATAATGAAAATAAGAATCAAATTTCTGGAGGAATTTTAAGGAAAATACAGAGGATTCCTAACGCATCGATGATTTGTCGTTAAGATTAATTTTACTTTAATTTATTATCCGCATAATTATATACATGTAATGTGCAAAGCACACAAAAGGTAAAGCGTCAGTAAGGCTGCTGTTATAATGCCCACCCGAAAAACGCAAATAGGCAAAATAGTAATGAGAACAAATATACTGCACTGAAAAAAAAAGATGCATTTAGTATATTTTCTTTTGAAGAATTTGATTATTATTACCAATTATAATAATAATAACAAAGCATTTTGTAATAATTATAAACATTTGTAATAATTATAAAAGAGCAAATTTCGTTTAGTTAAGCCAACTAAATTATGTAATACTTATTATACGTTTAGTTGAAACTATTTCACCAAGGTGCTTATAAGCATATACTATAGTAACATTAACCAAGCCTGGATTTTTATAACCAAGCCATTCTTTCAGTGTAAGTGAGGACAATATGATAAAGGAGAAAAACGATATGATGAGTAGAAAAATAATATGAGAAAAGACTGAACAATTAGTACATGACGCAGATTATACATAGTATATAACGCGAAGAGCAAAGTAGATCGACAGGACAAGACAAAATTTAAGTATAGTTAAGTTTAGAATGTTTAGGACACGTTGGCCATAGTGAAAACAGCCGCTGCCGCGCGAAAAGAAGATATGAATGAGGAGGATTTAATGATTAAAAAACAACAATTGGATAACTTAGATTCGACCTGACTGGCCAGATGTATTATGAAATAAAGCACTACGTTTCGACCATGGATTTTGGTCCTTTTCAAGTGCGTTGATACAGTATTTTACGTAACATACACAAAGAATCTTTTCTTACTGGCGAATAAAAGATTTTATTTCGTGTTTAATGATTAAGATCGGAAATTTTTTCGGAGACATCGTAAACGTTTTAAAAAAGATTGTTAACACGTCGGGGAGGATGTGGACCAAACCGTCGCCACCGATCGCACGCGCAATCCTCGAGATTATCCAGGGGCAACTTATCGTGCGTGCGTGAGTGCGTATGTGCGTGCGTGAGTGCGTATGTGCGTGCGCGTGTACGCAGTGTGCACGCGCGCTGTGTTATTATATTTTGTCGGTCGTGCCAGATGCCGGGGCCGGCCCTTGCCACTGGTTACTTCTGGTTTCATATTCCAGCGCGATGTATTTTTGGAGCACGCCGCGCGCGTTTGCTGTACTTCGTTCTCGCGCGAGGAAAAAAGAAGGGTTGAGAAAAGGGAGGGGAAGTCGAATTTGTTACCGGGGACGCGCTAAGAAAGCAGCGTGCCACGGATACGCAAAAAGTGGAGTCTGCATTTTACGGTGTCTATTACAACGAAGAGCGCCGTTATCGTTAGCATGTCACGAGATTGTAACGTGTCGGACAATTATTTCGTCGTATCTAAGATACATAGATTAAGTGTTCTATATCGGTACCAATCGAAAATATGACAAATACATTTTCAAACGTTTTCAATTATAATTGTCTTTCTATTCTATTTTAGTATGTAATTAGAGTGAAAAACAAATTTCCTCCTCCCACATCACTTATGTCAACAATTGAAAGATATTCTGTTATAAGAATAGTATAACATTCCATGGGTGATTATTTAAGCACTGTATGACTATTTCAACACAAGGATAGAATCTTTTAAAGGCAAATAGTGGACCAACCTCTTATTAATAAAACAAGTAGTGTATTTTCCAAGTGTCTACATTATTTTGTCCATCTCCTGTATTCAATACATCTGTGTGAAGTTAGCCTCCCAATGTCGAAAAATCAAAAATTTTCTTTTTGCAAACGTTTGCCCACGAATGCCCCGTTGGAATTTTTAATTTTTCGATATTGGGAGTGTGAAGTTGGCACCCCAAAATTAAATTGCTTATAACTTTTAAACTAGAGGGGGGCAAACAAAAATTCCAACGGAGCACTCGTGGACAAACAATGGGCAAACGTCTGCAAAAAGAAAATTTTTGATTCTTCGACATTGGGGGGCTAACTTCACACAGGTATTCAATAATTGTTAATTTCTACACAAAAAGAAAATTGCATTAGCACCATTAGTCTAATTGGAAATAATCTTGTTAATTAAATACGTTCATGCTCATATATTAATAAAACAAGCTTTTATTTCATTAATACTGTTACCGAATTACAAAATTATTTCCAATTAGACTAATGCTGTATAATATAATTTTTTCCCGTGTACTATAACTGATAAAACGACAAGGCTATTATTATGAGTCAATTCTCAAAGGTTACAATCTTCAATCAATTACTTTTTATTAATACCGTCGGTACCCATCCACATCTAAATGATTAAATTGCTGCTAGATATGACAAAGTAGAACTTCATAATCCCAGATCAATACTCCCATAATACGCGGTACTTCGATTGATCTATTTTCCAATTAAAGGAAGATCGACCACTCGATCAGTCCTCCGCTCCGGAGCGATGGGCTCAGCCGTGACAGCGCGTTTACACCGTGGCACGCGCGAAACAGTGACCACGTGTACACTGCCGACAGGCGAGATGTAAACGTGAGATGTAAACGAGTAGCAGCCAGACCGGAAAAAGCTCGGTCCGCGAACGCGACACCGAGGCCACCGGCGAGCAAACTCGTTCCGAAAAATAAAATCGTACATAACCGGCTCGCAAATGACAGGTATCGTGGACGAATAATACTACTTGAATCTTTATCGGCAAATAATTTCGTATATTAATCGATAATAATCGGGCACTTAATACCGTCCCAGTGAAGCCCAGTTCTCGTTCGTGTTTCCACTTCGCGACGCTGTCGCCGATTTTAACGAGTGCCTCTTTCGTCGAACGACCGAGGGGAACGGCGGAAAAAAATATGAAGGCTCGTGCGAGTTTGTTCGAGAGGCGACCACGGCTGATTTCCACGATACCCGCATCTCGCAACCCGCCCCCCATGATATTTATTTATCTCGAGTGCGCGCGGGCCTCATCGTCCAATTTGCGCTCTCGCGAATATCTCCCGTGGCCGGGCACGGAACCGTTTCGCTCGTTAATGCTGATTACGTCACGGGAGAAATATATCCATGTTAACCTCCTTTCGGAAGAGCCAGCGGTAAAAGCTGTAGGATAATTTTTGCACGGGGACATTACGACAGATGAGCTGCTCGAGGTCGCGTCGAAAATGCCACGAAAACATGTAATTATGCATCATCGACGCGGCCGAGGCGAGCATAATTACTAATTTTACGCTGCTTATCGGTGCTGCTTATCGATTGATCGTACGTTAATAGACGGTGATTATATTATAATTATTAGCGTAGCCTCGCAATTTCTCTCCAGTGAATAACGTTTCTTTTAGATAGTTCATATCGGGGTAACATTTTTGATGGAATATAAGCGCGAGAGAACGAAATTAAAGATTGCAAGGACTGAAGTACGCGTCCAAGGGCTAAGATATCATGACGTAATATCAGAAAATGAGATATAAATCATAATCCTACCAACGATAATTCTCCTTCCGAGCCGAGCACAACGGCGAGAGCGGAGAGCGCGCAGAACCAGGCACGAGCATTATTCTATTCCCCCTACAATGCGATCAAGTCGCGTTCGGGACTGCGCCGATTGCCAATTGTTTCTCCTTTTCAGGAAATATCTAGCTCGTATCTAGCCTGTACGAGGTCAAGGGTCGTCGACCTCGTGTCCAGAAAGCTCGTACGTGTCGCTGGTAGACGCGCTGGTCAGCGACGGTCATTATGTTAACTGGCAATCACGGTAATGCTGTCATCAGCATCCGTACTCTTACGGCAATAACTATAATGCAGTCATTGTGGGCACTCCCGCGTAATCCGGGCATTATAGTTAGGCGAGTTTTCATTGATCACTACCGGGTATCCGAATGCGTTGCGTTAATTTTTACGAAGAATCGACTGCGCGCGAACGAAAAAAAACCGAACGGTAATAACTCAGTGGCCAAAAATCCATTTTTTAATTGTTTAATTGCGGCAAATGCCAAAATAATTTTCACGCGAGACAATCCTGCACTGAAAAAAATTCTTGGTAAACTTGTGAGATGCATTTAGTAATACTTTTTTTAAAGTATTTGAATATTATTACCGATTATAATAATAATAACAGAACATTTTGTATAATAATTATAAACATTTGTAGTAATTATAAAAGAGTAAATTTTGTTTAGTTGAGCCAACTAAATTATGTAACACATATTATACGTTTAGTTGAAATTATTTCACAGCCGGCTTGGCTCAACTAAACAAAATTTACTCTTTTATAATTATTACAAATATTTATAATTATTACAAAATGTTTTATTATTATTATTATAATCGGTAATAATGATCAAATACTTAAAAAAGAGTATTACTAAATGCATCTCACAAGTTTACTAAGAATTTTTTTTGTGTGTTTTTGTGAGTTTCGATAATCATGACAATGAGTTTAAAAGTTCAAGCGCCTGTGAGATAAAGGCGACGCACAGTAGATCGAGCTATATTAAAGCGCGGACATAAACAAAACATTTTTTACCGTAATAGCCAATTGTAATTTACAATTTTAATTGTAATAGTCGTAAGCAATTAAAAACTGATTTTTTTAAAAATCTCCGTAATATTTATGCCAAAAATCACTCTAAAAAATGCCCAATTTCTTCACCTTTAGATAACTTTATCCAGAAGATATCTCTCAGAATCAATGGCTGTGATTGGCTATTGCTAACTTTATCTGGAAGATAAAACTCATCTAAAGGTGAAGAAATTGGGCATAATTATTATATTATACACGGATTTTTTTCGTATTATTTTTTCCACGGTCGCTTTTTTGCCCCGATAGCGTTCACGTATGTATTACGCATTTCTACTCTCTACATTTTTTGGAGTGAATTGCACTCCAAACGAGTGAAAATTCACTCCAAGCGAGTGAAAATATTGCCACTCAAATTTCAAAGTGGCAGTATTTTCACTCTTTGGAGTGAGATTTCATTCCAAGAAATGTAGAATGTATCTTCAAGTAAAAATTCGATTGCGGCTACCACGCGATGTACAAAGATATACATGCAGCAAAGAGACTCACCGGGCCGGCGATGCGACGTTCGCGCTTCTCGCTCGATGCACGCCACGTCCGCGGCTTCCCCGTCCCCGTCATTATCACTCGCGGTGCATCCTGCCGAGCACGCCATAGGCGAGGCGCGTAACTGTTCTCCTTTCGCGGGTGCCAGGGGCTGCGGGCAAGAAAAATACTGTTATTCGTTCGCCATTAGACGGCCGGTGACGGACATCGGCGGACTTGGCCGGTCGACGTGTACGGCATAAATAGCGCGCTCGTGACAACGCCGGTTAATTACCTCGACACCTGTAATTAGCCCATCGGGTTTGATCGCGGGCGGTCCAATTAACGGAGACGCAAGTCCAAAGAACGCAAGTCGTTCGCGCGACGAAATACTCGCGCGTAATTAATTCTCGACAAAATCCTGCCTAAATTATCGTACAATTATTGCGCCGTTTCGCGACACTGACGGTCGTCAGGAAAATTATTACCCCACTGCATTTCGTTCACTTCCTCACACGTGTCGCTTGCGTTATTTCGCTGCACCGCGCGCGTCACGCGACGCTTTTTTGACGTCATTTCTCGGTGAAATAAACAAGTGCCTGTTCGCCCGTGAAATCGCGCACTCGGCGATCCGCAATTGTCCGCGGCCGCTTGGATCGCGATATATTTTCGGAATATTAAAATTATATATTAAATATCGCATTTGCGGGAAGCGAGGTTATTAGAGCGAATAAGATACATTAAAAAATATATATTAATATTTATACACGGAGAAAATTTTATATTAAAAATTACTATGTATGGCAGTAGACGTGGATTATTGTTGGAAATATAAAAATTTTTACTATATGTAAAACAATGAAAAACATAGTAAAAATTTTTATAATTCCAGCAATAGTCCACGGCTACTGCTATACATAGTAATATTTAATATAAAATTTTCTCCGTGTATATATTAATATTTCAAATAGATAACCAAAGATAATATTTCAATTGATATCCAAAGTCGCGTATTGGGGACGTTATAAAACAAGGTAAGAATTGGCAAAAGGATTTCATCGTCCTATCGTTGCCAAATAACGCACGCCGAACACGCGCGCACAAGCGGTAGAAAGGCACATCGCTTCCGGTAGTGGGACCGATCGCATCCGGTGATGGCTGCGCGTATTACGTACGGTCGCAACGTGTTACGAATCACGGCGCGGTCCTTTTAAAGCGCACCGCTGCCGCGGCGGGGAGCGTTTTTACGAGCGCATGCGAGAGACGAGGAGTCCTTAATTATTACCTTAAGCACGTTGACGACGTTATTGCATTACGCTAATTGCCAATTTAATGACAAGGATTAAGTCGCGGCCGGAGATGACGGCCGGACGGCGAATTCTTAGGCTGGGAAAAAATTTTGGATCCATCCAAGATTGAGAAGCGTAAAGCCCATGTCAGACTACGCATTGCATATTAACCCTTCGCAGACCACGTGGGTCTTTCAAAAGACCCAGGCGATATTTCAATTTCGAATTTTACGGAGATAAATTGCTTTAATTTTGACTCATAAAAAAACCCATACAAGAATCAGGCATATATAAATAGATTCTTAAAGCCTTTGAAAGTATACTTGAATTTTTTTAGATTCTTTATGGCACCATTACAGCTTGAAAATCTTAACTGACCCTAAAAGACCCAATGGCAAAATTACACGTGGTCTGCGAAGGGTTAAGGATTGCGAATTGGAAATTAAATTTCGATCAATCAAGTGATGTTAATCTTCATTCCCTTCGTTCTGATTGATCGAATTCTAATCTCCAATTTACAATTCTCAATCTCCAATGCGTAGTCTGACATAAGCTTCACGTACCGAGTCGAGATCGGATTGTATACGCGATTCAAACCACTGCAGCCGCACCCGATTACCCGAGCGGCATAATCGTTTGATTGCTCGGAAATTTATGCGCTCCGAGCGCGCGTTGCAAGAATCCGCGAATTACGCGCTTGTTTCTCTTCCCGAAATATACGACGAGAAGAGCGCGCGCGTTGCAGCTGCGACTGCTTTGCGAAAGCTTGCCGCGGGCACGCTCGCGCGAATAAAAGTAACGACGGAGGAGGGAGGGATTCCTCGGTCCATCATTTCGAGTAAATCATCGCGATGCGAACAGCAGAGCTCTCTGCGAGAGAGCCACTCATTTCTCCATCCCGAAAATATATATCGCGTGTCAAAATAGCGGCGGGTCCCGGGTTGTCGCGCGCACCCTCCACCGAGATTAATCATCGTTAAGAGCCCGCGAACAACGAGGGCACTCGTCCCGAGACGTGGCGATGTTCACGAATCGTAAACGAAATTGAGCAAGAATTCCCAGACGCCATTAAGGCGATTCTTATCCCGTTCGATCCTATCGCAAGCCTGTAATACAATGTACTAGAATGCGCGAGGCATGCGAAACGATGTAGATGGAACAAATTATTCCGCTCTGGGACAGTATATTATATGTAATTAACCCCCATTTCATGTTAATTAAAATCGCAGCTCTCATATTCAGACGTATAACATTATTTCGGACGCTCGCGAGAGCATCATAGATCTCGGTCTACGCAGGTAAGTCTCCGGCTAAGTCGCCGTGAAGCTCGCTATCGTGATAGAACTGTTTACGTCCGGCCGTATAGTTAATAAAGAGACTTATCGGCTTATCTATCTTCCTCTCTCTTCGAGCAGAGATAAATTGAGCGATATAACGCCCCCGTGCTCTCGTTATCTAATTGCATTCTCTATAGATACGTTGCGCTTCGGATTCTTAAGAAGGCAACCGGTGCATTCGTTTATGCATTGGCTGCCGCAGATGTATCATTTTATCCTTGTGGTTCACCGAATGTTAAACAAGGATAAAATGATAAATCTGCGGCAGCCAATGCGTAAACGAATGCACCCAACGTAATCCCCGAGGAGGACCCTGTCGCAACCTCGAGAGGGAGAATCTCGCTTTTTGTCACAAAGAGGACCAATAATCGCCGCGCATAAATAACGCGACGGCTACTTTCGCCTTCGCAGGAATCGCAACTTTGAAATCGCGTCTCTTTCATCGATTTCTTTTTTTTTCTCTATACGCGCCATTCGATTCGATTCTTGTCCCGCGAGCGACATCCCATTTTCGAGTGCGACGCTCGAAAATGGTCCCGATACACGGCATCCCCATGGGCTTTCGCTTTCAGGTCTCCCGCGGTTCTCATCGTAAAAAGTTATATTTAATCTCCCGCTACCGGGGCCCGTCGAGGTTTTACGATTCCGTGCGGCCATTCGATTTGGCGCTTTACGAGCGTTCGGTGGTCGCCGCGGCGAATCCGCCCTGCGGCTGGCTTCTTCGGCGCGCCTCGACACAACAGACACCGCCGTGCCTTTGTGGCGAAGGCGAGCGATCCCTCTTTCTAATCGCTGCTCCTACTAAGCCGCACACGTAGCCACGAAGAATCGCCTCGTTATCGCGAAACATTGCCGGCGGAGGCAATCGAAACGAACGCCGTCGCGGATGCGGAATAAACCGGTTTCAGGCGCGTGTCGACGATACACTCGCCTCCTAATTCCCGCGACGCACCCTCGTCGTATTATCTCCGAAGGAGACTTCGTTCCCTTTTCAAACTGTCGTTAGAGAAGCGATCGGAATTTCGGGTTACCTACGCGAGATACGTTCGCGATAGCGTCGATGGAAGCGTATCCCGAACAAAGGAGATGACGATAGCACGATTGAAAGCATCGACCTAGAGCATGGACTGCGCAACGCAAGTCGAAAGTTACACGAAAAAAACGATAAGGTTGCCACAACCACAATAATAGTAATATTTGGTACAGCCACGTCCTGTGGTTGTGACAACCACATTGATGTGAAGGCAACTA
>NJRP01000029.1:889554-928138 GCA_003063835.1 Aphaenogaster floridana
TGGTTGTCACATTCACATTGATGTGAAGGCAACTATATGCATTTGGTACAGCAAACATAGTGAATGTTGAGACAAACATATATAGATGCACTACACAAAACGATGTGAATGTGACAACCACAGGACGTGGCTGTACCAAATATTACTATTATTGTAGTTGTGGCAACCTTATTGTTTTTTCCGTGCACAATAAAAATATGAAGCAGTTTCCCTATATTTGTAGTCCTATTTCTTTAATTAATTGAATTGAAAATTTGTACAGACTTTCGAATTCTTTGGAGAAGAATTCTGTCAATTATATCGATATTCTGAAAGAGGAGTGGCTGACTTCGCGGAGATCGATCAAATCCAATCAGACGGGTACATTTACGGGGTCCTTAAGAAGTTTACGCCCCGATAAGGAGTGAATTCCCGAGTGTTCTGGCTACCATCGGCAAGTCAGGGCGATACGGCCTGCAGAAACGGACTTTAATGCGCCGTATATTAATGTCATGAGAAATAATGGGGCTTCACGATGCGCCTCGCCGATGCAAATTGCGGGCTGCATCGATTTATGAGGCGAACAGTAATTTCCACCATATTAGTTGGAGCCCGGCGCGCTTCAGACCCGCGTCTTCCTACTGCCCCTTCCTGGAGAACGCGGTGTACGCAATAAGCGCGGCCGCTTTATTCCGGTGTTCCGGTGTTCTAGCCAGCGCGCCAGAAAATCGCCTTATAGCCGCTAGAGCTATATTTCCGACCGGGGCGGCGGGATGCGGAGAGCAACATAAAACGCGAATACCAAGAATCGGATGCGCATGCGGAACACGGACTTCCGATCGCTTCGGGAAACGCCGCTTTGTTACGCTTAAGGCCTTATCGCGAAGTGACTAATCGAAACGATCGTCGATACGATCAACGGGGAGCGAGTAAAAGTCCGCAAGTTGTGAAGCAGGGAAAATCCCGATGCTGCGCAACTTGTCTCTCCATGTATTATTCATATATGCTTCTCATTGACGTTGTCCTCCCTCCGGGAAAAATGTCGAATGTTAATTAAGCTATTATCGCAGGGCGCTCTAAAGACAGATAAACGGAAATGGTGATCATTAGTAGAAAATTATTTAAGTGGCAGCTATGAACGATGGCCTCTACACAGAAAAAAAGGTCATGTTTAATAAGACATTTTAAGCGGGAGAGGGATAATAAGAAGGATAATCTGATATTAGTAAATCCCATTAATTAATTAAATCGTGTCGGATAATGTCTACGATCCAGCAGACCGCTGTTTATCTGTGCTGATTAATAGACGGTCGTGTTTAATTCGGTTAAGGCAAAGGAAAGAGCGAATCTCGAAGGCGCATATTAATCAAGCTCCCTTCCCTCGCGCATGCACCTGCACTCGCGTTGCTGACGGCGCATGCTCTCGTATTAATACGAATAACGCGATGCGGAGAATTATGTTAATCACGGCGGAAGGAAGTCATTTACGACGCTCCGTAAAGACACGATTGAAAACGCTCGTAAAGCGCGGCGCGGGTGATTTTACGAGAACCGCGGCTTACGGAAAGGCGACGCAAATACGTCGATAAAACGTCGCCGCGATACGCGAGCGCTATTTATACGGTATTTATACGCTATTTATACGATCTCTGTAGCGAACCTGTCGCGGACCGACAATAAGAAGAGGCGCGAGCGCTTCCATACAATAAAGTAATTATCGCGCGCCGGACGGAAATACCGCGTGATGCATAATGCGAGCAATTTTTCAAACCGCGCGGAATATGATTGTTTCGGTGAATGATCAGCATTTACCGGAACGGATATCATAAATTCCACGCCATTCCGCGATATTCGCGCGCTGCGGAATTGTACCCAAGTGTCCGGGGTGAACGTCTCCTTCGCACACCACCTCGGAGCAGAGCAACGATTTTGTAACGCGATCGACGCTCCCTCGGGAACCGATAATTTCCAGGACTATTTATAAGACGGTTGTTTTTTAAGCATTCGCGAGTAGCAAGCGCGCTCGCGACAGCCGCGATAATAAAGTGCGCCGCGTTAAACACGAACTCGTCGTCGTTAAAACCGCGGGAATCGGGAATGATAATTCACTTCGCGCCGGTGATTTGCGATCGGTCGGAGGAACGAATTTTCGTCGTCGTCTTACAGTATGACAAAAATCCACGTTCGTAAATCTATCCACACAGAAAGAAAGAATATTCTTGATTTAAGAATATCTTTAGTTTCAACTATAGAAATCTTGAAATGAGATTAAATTGCGTTAAATGAAGAAAACTTGTTTGAATGAAGTCATTTTATACAGTTCAACCAAGAAAAATATAAGAAAATATGAGTATATGAGTATATTTGAGTATATAAGTTTTGATTTGACACTAATACTTTTTTCTCGCGGTTTATCGGTGGAGGTTGGGACACGTGGTCGCGATGGTAATTTACCGTCAATATATTCGCAATAGAAATCCGTGGTTCCCTTCAGTGACAAAGCCGACACGACGCTATTGTTAATTCTAGTTCGATTAGCGCAGCGTGAAATGAACGCTATGTAGCGCGACGAGAGAGAAACTGGTTACACCCACGAGTCTATTATATATCTTTGATCTTTCTATTTGAATACCAAGAGATTGTTAATGTATTAAACGTAAAAATGACTAGAGATAAAAAACGATGGTCCAAGCTTTCGCGATTCTCTTCCGATTTAGCGTCGCAGGGATTGCGCGCTTATACACGGAAAGACCGATTTTACTGAAGTATTTAGTCAGATACAGATCTGAAAATAATTTTGTCGGGTCATCAAAATAATTATGTAGGGCGTCCAAAATAGTTGCTAGAATATCAAAACTTTTTGCAGCATCATCATCATGTTTGAGTGTCCTACACAGTTACTGATGGTCCAACAAAATTATCTTCAGATCTGTATCTGGCCAAATTTTTAGATACTTTAGCAAAACCATTCTTTCCGTGTAAATTTTCCGAGGAAATACATCGACTAGTATTTAATAGTTTAAGAAAGAACGCTCCACCCACGCGGAATAATTATACTTACTATTTTCTATACATAGCGATGCACAAAGTTCGCAGCGAGAACTCAAGTACCAGACGCGGACGTAAATCTGGAGGGGCCGACGCGCGGCCGACCCACTAAATACACCCGTAAAATATATGCCGGCGATAATTTATTTTCCTCTAAGTCATCCGGAGATCACCTTCGTGCATCTCGTTCTCGCGTAATATTCTGGTCCTGGTAGCAGTTGCGGCTGCGTATCTACATTACGAGCTTACAATTCGTCGCGGTACGAAAACGTGTACTGGATTGCTTTCATACAATTAAATTTATGAACGTGGAGGATCGTAAGCAGCATTAGGTAGACTACATTCAGGTAGAATGTAGTTTGACGAAAAAAAAAATGTTCTCGTTCCTGCAGAATTACGATTTGCAATGCGCATCTGTTGCGAGCGTGACGCAGAAATACCCGTCTCGCGATTTCCATGCGGCAACGTCGAGTCGAGAAAGCTACTATGTGTCTACGGGTAGTAGAAATCTCACCGTGCAGCATTTTTGCCGCAGTCACTATGTAGAGAAGACACATTCTTGATTATTCTCTTCATATGAAAATCTGAGAGCGGACTGAAAGCTAACATCTTTTTAACCACGCATTCGCGATATTCTGACATGTAACATGTAATTGAGAGATATTGTGGGCACGTATTAAAGAGAATGATAAGCATCGGCCGGCAGTGTTAAGCAAAATTTATTCTGAATAACGAAAAATGAATGAAATAAATTTATTCATTATTCACAATTTTTTATTCGAAAATATGGCGAATACAAAAATAATCGATCACGAGAATTGACGTACGAATCGGAAACTAAAATTGACTTAATTTGTTAACGTAAAGTTATAATTTACTAATTAATATTTTTTATCGACTTATATTTTTATCTATTTTATTTTCGAATAAAAAATAACGAATAAACATGTTTCACGGAATAACAAATAATCCGAATAACACACATGCGAATAATTCAATCAACAAATAAAAAAATAAAATAATTTGTTATTCGTAATCAAATAAAAATTTTTATTCGATTTATGTACAACACTGTCGACTGAAAATGCAAGGACGCAGTGTGCGATCGCGTCGTGATCGCGATTTCAGCTCGACTTAATTTTATTATTTATTTCGAACAGTTCTTGATCTCGATGTATCAAGGATTTCTGGATGGAGTCATGCCAGATATCTTTACGCGCGCAATGTATTATACTTTGTTTCTAAAACTTACGATCGTGCGTTGTCCGCGGGACACGAAGAGAAATCGTCGATATTTATTTTCGCGTTGCTCCCTTAATTAAGCGTCATCGGGACGATCGATAGTACGACAGCTGCGTTTCCATTGCAACAAAGCCTGCTAAGACGCGCGCGTAACGTCGAATTAGTATTATCTGCTGTCTATCTCTGCCAACGTTGAAGTCGCGAGGAATGAAAAGAAAACTGCAAGCGAATAGAGACACAATAGAGTCTTGGAACGAGAAATATCCAAGCTCACATCTAGATAGTCCGATTAAACTCAATAAGGTCGTAGAAATTATAACGAGGCCTTGATTAAAGTTCTTGATCGAAATTGGAACTAAGAACTTATAATCTCTATGGCAACGATAATAATAATCAGTAAGACAATAATCTCTATATTCTACTACAGTTACGTTATCGCCTTCTAAATATAGAATGATTGATCGTGGCAGGAAAAGGTGCACGACGAACGTGTCGTGGAAAAAGCTTCCTGCAATTCACGAATCAGAATAAGACATTCATATGAGTAAACGCGTGCCAGTTCCTCCATTTCCGCAGTTATCATGGGAATAAAAGTGAACATTATTTTAATTTAAAACATTACTTAAATGATTATTATCGCACGCACAGTTTAAGAATATAAATTGCAGTTTTCTTCCCCTTCGGTTAAAAAGGCGACTTACATAAGTCGATTTAATCAGTACAGTCTATGGACATTAGATACGCAAGCAGAAATTTTATTTCTCATTTAATACATTCAATTTACTTTTATTAATTTAATTTTATCGATTAAAAATTTATTTCTATACAAAATAATTCCTATAAAAAGAAGATATGCAAATATGTACTAGGCTTACTTGTAACTATCCTTGTTAAAAAAGACTGTACGAATTCAATTAATTCGCATATTCGCGATTTACAAAATTTGAAACAGACTTGTAACTGTCGAAAATTATCTCAGATATCGACGTTCTCATTCAGTATATATCGCCATTAGTATGTCCCCCGAAAGCTCGGCCTGTTCCGAAGATTCACGCGCGTGGATAGAAGTCGTCGTGTGTACGCGAGGAATAAATAATTAGCGGCATGTTTCGGCAATCGAAAACGAAGATGGCTGCTGTTCGTCGACAGGTGAGAACGTATTGCGCATTTCAATTGCCAGTTCTCTCTCTCTCTTTCTCTCTCAAGCAACGTTTCTCTTCATCGTGCTACAAAGCCAGACTCTAATAGAACATATTTAATTATTACAATAGAATTAACGTTAAGATGAATAAGTAATCGATAATTTTAATTTAAATATATCAATTATAAAGTTTTATTTTTGTATAGCCAGTATTTGATTGTTATCAAACTGCGAAGCGATTAGCGCATCCGGTATCGAAGCGCAAGCTTATTTCGAATTCTGGACAACAACCGTGTCCACATCTTGATTTTGGGATGACCACCCTTCTTTCTTTGAAACTTCGAAATCCTACTTCAAATGCGATAGGGTTGAAACTGACGTGAGAATCCTGCCGATCCTGCCGTTAATTTACGGATTGTCCCAGACTGACAATCGTGTCGACGCAAACAACGAACGAGAAAGAGGGAGAGACGGAGAGAAAGCCTTCAAGGATAAATTATATTTAGCCTCGAGAGTTGCACCTCCAAGGATATCTTCAAATCGGTATTTGAACATATTGGAACAATATTAGTGAACGGATTTAGAAACCATAAAACCATGATATTCTATGGTTTT
This sequence comes from Aphaenogaster floridana, assembly GCA_003063835.1. Lineage (NCBI taxonomy): Eukaryota > Metazoa > Arthropoda > Insecta > Hymenoptera > Formicidae > Aphaenogaster > Aphaenogaster floridana. The sequence goes on from NJRP01000029.1 coordinate 895,580, forward strand.
TCACAGAAAGATACACATGTTTACTATAAATTTTATACGCCCTTGTACGTATTTCCAGCCAGTCCGAGTCAGCTTTGTCCCTCGCCCTTTTGTTCCCTCATTCGACTTTCTACCTCTTTTTGTTTATATTCTATTCTCCATATGTCAAACTTTATATGTGCCTTGTACCCTTCAGATTTTGAAATTGAGAAGTTAAGAAAAAAAATAAGAGAAACGCGAGAAAAATCAATATTTTATATGAAATAAAATTTCGATTCAAATAATGCATTTTGTTCCCTTCAAAGCCTAATCATAAACATGCATTTAATTTCCTTCAAACTTAAAAACGAGAGATTAATTTTTTAAATAAAATATAATTTTATGTCAATTCGGAATTATCGATTAAATTATCAAGTAAGAGCAAAAGTTTCGTGCTTCAAATCGCGCGAAACAGTTTGGTCGGCGAGAATTCGATCTAGGGAACCGAGCACGTTCGTTTTCGTCGCGAGACGAAAATTATAATGGCGAACACCTTTGAATACAATGAGTCGCCTATGAACGGGCTCTCTCGGAGTCCCGTAATGGCACAGCAAAACGGTCCGGCGAGAGCGAAACGTCCGGGGCGACCTTAATTTCGATCGCCATGAATTTAAATCGCTCCTAATGTCGGCGACCAAATAGGAGGATGCGAAAGCATTGGTCCGGATCGTTGCATCGAATTACAGGCGATCGACAGTGCGAAAGGAGAGCGAGCGAACGAGAAAGAGAGAGAGAGAGAGAGATTTATTCGTGTCCCGATTTGCACCGCCGCGAACGTATTTGGAGCACGTGCCAATTTTCGATACTTCGGGTTATCATTTTTATACACGAAAAAAACGATTTTACTGAAGTATTAAAAAATCTAGCCAAATACAGATCTGAAAATAATTATGTTGGACCATCTAAACAAAATTATATTGGACGCTCAAACTACTGGTTGCTACACGGAAAGAACGGTTTTACTGAAATATCTAAATTTTTGGCCAGATACAGATCTGAAAATAATTTTGTTAGATCATCAAAAGTATAACTACGTGGGATACTCAAACATTATGATAATGCTACAAAAAGTTTTGATATTCCCAGTAACTTTTGGGCGTCCTACATAATTATTTTGATGGTCCAACAAAATTATTTTCAGATTTATATCTGGCCAAATTTTGATATTTCAACAAAACCATTTTTTCCGCGTAGTCAAAACTTTTTACAGCATTATCATTCTTCTTGAGCGTCCAATATAATTTAGATGGTTCAATATAATTATTTTCAGATCTGTATTTGGCTAAATTTTTAAATACTTCAACAAAACTGTTCTTTCCGTGCAGCGTTTGATCGTATGCGCGATTTCGCGTGTAACATTTCTCCACATCTCAAAAAATCCGAGGAAAGATTGTTCCTCATAACATTCCGCTTATTATCGTTCCGTACGAGTGCGGGGAATGTCGTGCAGTCACGGAGAGTTACGGTGCGAGAACACTTCTTACAAATAAGGCGCGATACACGCATCGATGGAACGGCGCGGCGCGGTTCAACAGTCGGCAGCGATTCCGCTGATTTACGGCCGCACTACCGGTATATAATCATCGCGTTGCTCGTGGCGCGTCGTGTCTACTACCTGCTGTCAATGAGGTACTTAATTCTAAATTATTATTCGGCTTCATCGGCCCGTTCGTAAATCGAAGAATACGCCGATGCGATGTAATTATAATTATGCCCGTTCAAGGCCAACAGTCGTTACAAGTTTTCTTTTAGATCTAACCGCATCTCGCGAACACCATGCCGATTTTTAGATCGACACTCGTCGAATCTGGAGATGAAATCGCGATGAAGTAATTAAAATAATTATCGCGGGACAGACCTGAATTTCTAACTTAGCCACACGCTGCTTTCGCCTTCGAACTCGATCAACAGGTTTTTTTTAAGGAAGGCGACATCTGTCTTCGGTTCTTCGTGCGAATAATAGGGATTTACGAGGACTCGTTTTCACTCGCGAGTCTCGGCGAACAAGAAGCAAGGGTGCCTCCTCCTTTCACCTGAGAATACTGACAACTTTTATCTCGAAGAGTTCCCGTCGCTTACGAACGCAAGTCGGTGACCCGGTTCCAACGTTTCTCTTTGTCCCCTTTTAAAGCGCCTTTACCCAAAAATCTCGACGCACGTACATAACTCTTTTTACCGAAGATCATCTCCTTATTATCCCATTCAGTTTAAAAACTAGCAGCAAAATGTAGTTCGCAAAAGATTCGAGTTTGAGTTTTCTCTGAGATGAGGGAAAGGATGTGCGCTCACAAAGACTCAAACGCAACCGCGTTAGGCCCGCACGTCCCGATTCGGTGAACCTATACGAGCGCCGTTTATTCGCGGATCTTAACTTACGCGTAACTTCGTCATGCGAAATAATGAATTTGACATAGAGTTAATAGCCGTACAACCATTGGCTCCCGAACCGCCACACCAGGGGCGTAGCCAGGGTTTTATTTCGGAAGGGATTTTAAAAAAATGAAAATCACAGAACAACTCATAACAGTTTTTTAATTAAATAAGATCCAGAATAATATTCGTTCAGGATATTTTCTTTAGACCTTAAAGCATTTACCATTTGATTTCTCTCTCGGCTTTCAACCTTTCATTTTCATATTTTCATATTTGGTTCCAAAATTTCGGAGGGGGGATTTATCCCCCTAATCCCCCCTGGCTACGCCACTGCGCCGCACAGTGGGCGAAATTTGAAAAAAGGGGAATAAATTACTGTAGTATTATAAAAAAACAATAAAATATGTATAACTGATAAAATGTATAATGATAAAAATAATTATAATTGATTAACGAATCTTTTGACGTCATAACGTTTAAATTAATACACGGAGAAAATTTTATATTAAAAATTACTATGTATGGCAGTAGACGTGGACCATTGCTGGAATTATAAAAATTTTTACTATGTTATTATATTAATAATTATTAAACTCTTTTGTGAAAACATAGTAAAAATTTTTATAATTCCAGCATGGTCCACGGTTACTGCCATACATAGTAATTTTTAATATAAAATTTTCTCCGTGTACGAAATTTATTTACAATAATACATAAATATCAAAGATTTTATGATTTTAGCCAAAAGCACTTATTTCCCCTTTTTTCAAATTTTGTCCACTGTGCGCCGCGCCGCGGCCCGCGCAACGCGAGTAAACGCGTTGCACAATGCGATCGCGCACGTGCGTAATTGCGAGCGCACGCGACGCAGCGTAGCGTTTATTACGGCCGAGGTTTCTGTTTCGTTGGGCAGGTGCGCTCGCAAGGGCGCCGCCGACCGTGACGTGGTAATTACGCCGGAGGGGCCCGCGCGTATGCTCGCCGTAGCCCCCACGAACCCTTTCTGTCTAAAAGTCACTGCTAGACGTATAAATCAATTTAAAATCTCATTAAAAAGTCTATTTCCCAATTTATTAAAAAAACATACAATTATATACATACTCGAGAATCACGAAAGATTCGAGGACATTGTAGATCCTATCTTTTCCATCACGCTTGGAACAAGGGCGTTCGCAGGATTTATTCCAGGGGAGGGGCATGATTCAAAATGTTACTTCCAGAATTAGAATATTTATAATTTGAAATTTATACACCTTTTGTTAAAAATAGTTACACCTAATTCTATGAATTAGGACAGAGATCGGCAAGATTAGCACAACTTGCCCTTCCTTTATTCAAAGGGAAAGCAAACACTTAATTTTTTGCTAATTCCAGGCCCCCTTGTGGACGCCTTGTGGACATTTGAAGATCACGCAAATTAGAATGAATGCTCGTAGTTTTAGAGAACTTCCGGAAATTCAACATAAAGCGGGAATGGATCCTCGAGGTTCCGCTCGCAGGATCTTCGATGTCCCCGGAAGGCAGGTCCGTAGTGCAACGCGCGATGTAATCTATCCGGGTGACGACAACGTTCTGACAGGCAACGTGTTTTCACAGTTACTTCCTGTCATTGGTCGCGACAACCAATCGGCAAAGTCCCTCCATCGACTGGCACTGACTTATTCGATTAGCATTGAGGCTACGAGCTGTGATTTATGCTGCGCTACCTACTCTTTTTTTATTTACTTTTTAACTTTGAAAGCGAAAAGGTTCATGGAATGACGACCATTCGTCGACGACTTTCACCACTTTTTTCTTCTCCTCGCATTTTTCCGGCATTTTTTTAAAAGGAGTGCCGCATCAGAGAACTTTTTCCGGCCCGGTGCATTTCCGGGGCTGCGGTCCGCCTGTTCGTCCAGTGCGCCTTTTACCGAAAACTCTCTTATGGGAAATCTTTCTCGAGTTCGGCAGGTCTCGACACACCCACAAAATCTCACGCTCGTGCACCATGAAAATTTGACGAAACATCTTGAAGAGTCGTCACCAAACAGCCTTGCACGTATACCATCTTTGGAAATGCGCATGCATACTTAATTAGAAAAGAAAGACGAGAACGTTATCCTGAAATTTTCTCGAGCCTTGAATTAAAGCCAGATTTAAATACGGAAAGCACGGTCTTGCTGAAGTATCTAAAAATTTAGCCAAATATAGATCTGAAAATAATTATGCTGGACTGTCAAAATAATTATGTAAGAAACTCTCTCAAGTATAATGATAATGCAAAGAGTTTTGACTTTCTAGCAATTAGCTTGAGCGCCCTACATCATTGTGTTAATGGTCCAACAAAATTATTTTCAGATATGTATCTAATTAAATTTTTAGATACTTCAGCAAAACCGTTCTTTCCATGTATAAACATATTTCCTCTTATAATTTCATCATTCTATAAATCACAGTAATTCGTATCAAAATGAAGAAACACGCGATAAATAGCACTAAAAGATAAGATGGAGACTCATCAAGATTGCAAAAAAAATTTGCACGCTTCGCAAACACGGTAAAAAAAATTCGATAAAAAAAGGAGCGATACGTCTTCGTCAATGGTTTCCAATGTGGTTTCCAATATGGTTTCCAATGCGGTTTCCAATGTGGTTTCCGCATGGCAAATCGCGCAACAAAAAAAAGAGGGAGGGAGAATAATTTCGATCGTCATTACAGGCGTATTTCGATTGCCGAATTTAAAATTCACGTCAATATTATCCGGTTAGGCGTACACTTTCTGGCGGCACGAATCCCCGGTTCGTCGCACGGCGAACGAGCGGAGCACGAGAATAGACACCATCGATATCTTCGGTTGTTGACCGTCGCCGTCGGCACGAGTTATTCGTCGACGCGATGGATGACGGCAGGAGCCAACGGGAGGCGCACCTAGCAAGTCACATCTCCGTGCGTGGCTTCCGGTTGCTACCCGTTGCTTCCTTCCATCGTTAACGCTCTGCCCGCGTACTACCTGCGTCGTTTACCTTCAGGTGGCATCGCGCACGAGCGCCATGAGAAAAACGTGGCGAGCATGTGATCGTTCGCGTACAACACGTCCCAGAGGAAGCCTATCTTAATCCATTGTCCGCAATTAATTACTATTAATTAATGTTGCATTACTGAAGCGATGGGATAGAGTCGACGAAGAATGTTGTTGAAGAATGAGTACGTCGACGTTGCGTCGATCATCCGAGACTTCTCCATCTTTCGCCGTTAATGACCTGTCATCGTTCAATCTCATTTCCCTGCCCTTCATCCCACCCCACCGCATCGACGCGCCCTCAGGTGCATCGCATACGACTATAATACGCGGAGCGGGTGCATGTGAACTCGTACTGGTCCATTGCACGCGGACGGAGAACAGGAAACGATTTCACGCAACGACGCTTGTGGTTAAAGAGGGACATTCATCCGTTATAGTTCCCAGAAAATTGGAAAAAATATCAGTATTATGAAGAGTTCACCTCGATAAGTATTCGGTCAATGGCTCGACGGCAGAATTACATCCTCGTACAGATTATTACTTCAAAAAAATTTTTTCATTGACATTGACAGTCTTCTTAGAACGTGGCTTTGGTTTCCACGGTCGTTTGCCGCGAATATTATGACTTTAGCGAGGCGCTAAAAAGAGTCCAGTAAGCACAGCTTTTTCGCGAAGACGATACCTAGAACCGCTGTTTAGTCTGTTATGCCACTGCCGCAGACCGCGCTCTTCAAAGAGATATACCGTGTCGATCCAAAAGAGTTAATAATAAACGTGGTGCGCACCAAACGCACCAAAAGAAACGACTAGGCTCTCTTTGTCGCACGAATGTTCACGTTATAATAACTTTATGTATCTATCTTTATGTAATCTAACCGGCGCGGGCGCCTGTTTCAAAAACCCAAAGATTACTGAAACCGCACAAGAAAATACATTATTTAATTGCATTACAAATTGCTTTTGCCGCACGCCAATGAAACTGAACGTTGCGCCATTGAAATATTCGCGATGGTTGCCACGGCACGGCAAAAGTTGTCGTGATTGGCGAGGCCGGATTTAGGAAGCGATTACTCACAATGGAATTTACTCGGCCGGAAAACAATGTTCTAAATTTACGCGGCACGTTACGATTTCCTTGTTGGCTACGTCGAAACCGAGTCACCGTCGGTCGTCGCGTGTTACGTTCATTTGTAAGATTGGATCACACTTCTCCAGAAGAATGCGAAATAAATAACAGTGTTTTATTTCTCGGCGATACACCGCGCGATAAATATATCATAGAAAGAATTCACGGACTAAATTATTGGTTTAACATAAAAATATATAAAACAAATAGAGGTCGGATGAACGCCACGTTTTATCGAGCCTTCCGCCTGTCGTTAAAAAAATAAAAATCGGAGGAAGAGAGCCGACGAATAACGGGACCAGCATTCTCGGGAAGAGCCGCGAGACAATTCATGGTTTGCGGTCGATGACAACCGGGAGAATTCTCCCGAGAGTCTCGATGAAAGATTTTCCTCCGTTCCGAGTCTCTACACTTCACGATCTCGCGAACCGTTGACGGCTCTATCGCAAATAGAGATCTATTGCATACTTTTCTGCATTTCAAAGAATATTATTCGCAAACAGGGCTCAATAGTGCGATAACGAGGTAATCTTCCATGAAATCTTCCTTTGCGTGTTCAAGAACAATTATCCATCATCAACTGCAACGTTTCAGCTCTAACTATCGTTCAAACATTGACAGAGTTCTAACTTCCATACGACTTCATATATACTTACGAGTTTCCACTGAACCTTGAACAAACAAACGCTTCCGACGATGTCCCCATACGCGGAACTATAACGAGCTACCTTGCTGGAAGGATGAGAAAGCCGAGAGGATCGTGGAAAGGGAGACGTCGGACAGACGGCCGAGAAGCGAGAATAATAATTCCGTCAACCGCGCTCGTTCCACTCGCTCCCTCGATGTGACTTCACACCTTCTTCGTGTCTCATAATTCGTGCTTCGTCTCGTGTCGCCCGCCCGAAGAAGCGTTCTTTCCGCGGTGAATCCAAAATATCCTCGGGGATGGGATTCGTTCGAATTTGTACCGACACCTTTGTGCCTCCCTTCTTCTCGCGCGATTTTTTCAAGCGACTAAAAATATTTTATTACAAGAGGAACGCTATTTTTTCACGTTAGCGAGTGTTAGCTCGCGACACAAATTGCAGTTGTAAGCTTACCAGGCGTAACCATGTACCTCCATGGTACGCGAGTTAACCAACCCGTGCACGATACGCATTCCACGGACGCGTGCGTGCGGTTCGTCGTCGCGCGCGATGCATCCCTCTCTTTCTTGCACTACCAGCGTTACTATATTTATACGTACGATCGGCTAATTCGTTTCCCCCGCGTTCATTTCCGATCGGAGAGAAGAGCCCGCGGGCGACGGTAGAGGATTTAAGGTGCTTTCGATCAGTGACAGCGAGCCGAGGCGCGAGGCCGAGCTTGACAGCGAGAGATAACATCCTATCATACGCTCGCATCTACCGACACGTACTAATTAACCGGATAATCCGTCGTGAATAACGATCTGTCCTCGTACGAGGGGGCAAACAAACGCGAGTTAAGATACAGATCTCGCGACGAAGGGGCAGAATTTACTTATAGAAACCCGCGATCAATATCCATTGAAATTGAAGGTACCAATCGCCCGACTGGATTCTCAAGCCCACATTGTATAAAATTACACGTTTAATCTTTAGAGAACTGCGAGACGTTATAATATCTTGAGATCAGTGTCATTTTGCATTTGATTATATGTTAAATATATTTTTTTCCTAGAGCGAAATTTTCGTGATTTACGGAGGTATGATCAAAAAATCTAAATGCTTTAATCAGTTTAATAATTATATACAATTATTTGAAGCGAAATATACATTAATATGACAGGTATAATTTCAAACCGATTGATCGTACAGTTTCTAAGAAAATAAAAATTAAAGTTAGAATTGTATTAAATTTATCTAGACATGTTATACTTTAGGTATATTTTTAATTAATAATATTAAGTTAATATTATGCATAATATATTAATATCATAATATTTAACATTAAGTATTTCTATTTTTGACTATAGTTGTAGTTTCTTTAAATTGAAAACATGAAAATATAAAAAAGTATACGCAACAAGTATTCAATCTCATATGTTATAGCACAATATAGGCTGTAGTTTACCTTGTTGACGCATCTGCCATAAGATATCGTGCATAAAATTCTAACTTCTATTTTCTTAGAAACTACACGGTTTCAATCAATTAAAATTTTTAATGTGACATTAATTTCGCTTCAAATAATATTCTATATAATTTTTAAACAGATTTGATTTTTCGACCATACATACCTCCTTAATGGCTCTCTCGAAGAGAAACGATCGCAGCATCAATAATCGGTGGAATTTATTCCATGGCGCGCGAGATAAATTCGTACGGGGCGCGTGGACGCGATTCTGTCGTAGCCGAAAGGATCGGGGGAGGGATCTCGCTCCTTCATGGGGCACCATAAAGATTTATATTTAGAGGAACGTGACGCGACAAAGACCCTTGCTCTTTCGGCGTGTCCTAGATAAATCTTTAGGTATGTGCCGTGTCGCGGTCGCGCGCTCGCGACCACTTAGCATTAAACTATAAAAATAAATCAATGAATCATTGCGGGGGGAGGAAGGGGAACAGAGAGTTACGGCATTCGCAGGGAAGATGAACAAGACCCCGGCGCGACGAGTTATCTCGCGGTGCGCGCGCGGTTCATTAACGACAACGTCGATTAAGCGAAAGCCCGTTCGCTCGTGCGACGACAAGCCGAGAAAAGCATGCGATCTGAGTAGAAGCATCAGCAATCCGATATATCAGAAGGAGCTGAAGAAACTAAGGAGCGTGGACGGGTACGAAACGACGCGCGTCCCTTCGACAAACGGCAAGTATAAATTAGCACGACTGGCCACGAGGGAGTTTCATTAATTCGACTGGATAATAATAGGTATCCGTGAGGTCTGCGCCGTGAGGTCGTTACGATTAGGCGAGTCATCGTGGCTTTCTATAAATAACGGGCGGAGACAGACATCGCCAGGGGGTGGGAAAGGGAGACGCGAAGACGCGGAGAGAGACAGAGAGATAGAGAAAGAGAGAGAGAGAGAGAGAGAGAGAGAGAGAGAGAGACCCAAGAGAGAAAAAGAGGCGGCTAGTAATCTCGGTTGTTTCACCACCATCGCCGCTCATGGTGTGTCGGGTATCTCCGGGGAAACGAAAAGGTGGTCGACGTTCGGGCAACACATGTCCCGAATGTGTTCCGGACACGGTGGCACGAGGGGACGAAAGAAAAATAGGGGCGTCCTAGCGAGATGATGGCCGTGACGCGTTCGAAATTACCTGCGAGGTGGCGATTCACGCGATCGCTCCGATACGGGACGGGACTTTTCCGTGAAATACATTCTTTCGCGTTCGGGTTTGATTTCAAAAAGAATTTCGACATCCTAAACTCTTTTCTTATCTATCTTTTTATCTTATCTGGAATTTTTTATAGCTCTCATTCTTATATGAAGAAAGGTCAAATAGATTGATTTTCAACAAATCGAAACGTATCCGAGAAGCGGAGGGATCCACGTCCCGGCCTTCACGCGGCGCATCTCGGAATGGCGCGAAAACTGCATCGCGCGCACGTGTGCGTACGCTACGCGTTGCGACGACGCAACGCAACGCAATGCAACGACGAAGCGCGCGAGCGGCGGGAGGAGGATGGGATAGGGGAGGTGAGGAAGAGAGCGGAGGAGGGAGGAGAGGAGGACGCGCGGAGGAGACGCGCGGCGTTAGAAAGGGAACGAGAGGGAAGGTGCCGTCAGAATGGTAGTGGGGTTCGGAGTTTTGCCGGCGATCTCGGCGGCATCCGTCGTAGTGGGGAAGACTAACCTACGAGGGGTTGCGGAGGGAACGAGCGTGGACGAGCGGTTATTTCAAGCGACGGCTCTTCTGGCACTTCGCCCCGAGCTTTCCTCGTGCACATCCTCCTCTCGGAGTAGTGCTGCCACGAGTAGTAGCGCGTATCGTCAGTGTCGCGACGTCGCAGCCTCGACGAGACTGAGAGAGAAAGAGAGAAAGAGAGAGAGAGAGAGAGAAACCGCAGTCAGAAAGCAAGGAGCACCGCGTTCGTAAAAAAAAATCGCCGGTCGATCGATCGATCGAATGATTTTGTCGCGTTGATCGGTGATCTCGAGGGCACCCGCGAAACTGGTGACACTCGCAGTGACAAGGGACCGAAGAGTCTTCCGAGGGTGATAGTCGCGGTGTCAGTGAATGGATGGACCCTTTTTGTGCTCGGTGACGGGATTAAGAGAGTCGCGAGAACGGGAGGACAGTCGCGGATAAGGCGAGCATCTCTTCGCAGAAGTCCGTCGCGGGAGGGCCGAAGGATGGAACGCGCGTGGAAAAGAGGAGCGAAGGAGGATCTGTAACGACGACGCGCCGCCGTCCGACGCGTCGGCCTGAAATAACAGCGGGAATGCGTGCACAGTGAATCAGCTCCCGTTCGTTCCGCAGCGGACGCGAATCTCCTCTCGCAGTGACTCCAGCGCACGCACTCCTTTCGCCACCCCTCCGGCCCCTCTCTTGTCCGCAACCCTTCCTCGGACGACACGGTGCATCGTCGGTGCGTTGCTCGCGATCGGCGGCCGGTGCTCGGTGCAGGGTGAGAAAGAGAGAACCGGACTTCCCGAGAGCGGATTGAGAAAAGCCAGAAGCGCCAGAGGCACCGCGCTGGCAGGAGCGTGAAGGGGACGAGAGGGAGTTTTCGAGACGCCGCCGAAGGAGTTTTCTCGGAAAGGAGATCGCGAGCGTCGCAAATACAGTGAGTACGCAGCTTCGTACTTATAGATAAAGACGCAGACACGCGGCGAACGTGGGCGGATCATCGTCAGAATTCGCAAAGCCGAGTTGAACGGGTGAAAATTTATCGTAGAAAATTTATTACCGAGAGGTCCACCATTTACTAAAACGTTCCGTCAAATCTATTCAGTCAGAAGTCTTTACTCGTACTCTAATAAAATCGCTGTTCTTAGAAGGGACATGAATCATTTTGCTAACTCAGCAAATTGAAATAATACTACAGGGAAATAGCAGGGCACAATTGATTTCATATGGTATTTACGTTATTAACTAAATGGATTGACGTGAAAAACGATAATAAACGTGATCGATGGAAACGATGGAAACGCGTGTAGACGTATGGGGCTTGCAGCTACATCGTGGAAATGCGTGAAAATGCATTCGCGTCATCGGAAGTAGCCAGGGACCGGGGCGATGACGCGCGCGATGTATCGATGGGCTACGAGGTTTTGCTCGCGTGCGTGCATGCATGCGAGCGGGAAGACATCGTTCGGGAATGCAACTTTAATTGGTATTGCCTCGTTGGTCGATTAAAGCGGACTCGTGCCATTTATTTCCCGATGCGTTCGATCGCGTCTCGCAGGCACGCGGTCTCCGATGGAAAATTTCCATCCTGGCGTAGCATTCCCTTTCCGATAGTACTAAACAGCGGACATATTAAGTGTATTTTAGAGCCTGGACAAGAGCATATCTCTTCCAATAACATGAAATGGCGAATACGTTAAGTATTTTCCACTTTCGATACACGACGAACTAACACAACGTAATAAAACCGTCAGGATAATGATCGTTGATCAAATAATTAAACAGCTCTGTGAACCTTAACCTTGAGGGCAGAACGACGATTTAATTGCTGTTCCTTTCCGTTTTATTACTTACTGTAGAGTCCTTCTTCGTGCCGCCGTTGATAATGAGAGAGCACGCAGGTAACGATTAAGAAACGCGGCAAGGTGATCGGCTAATTAATTTGGAGCGAAAAGAGATCCTACCGCGATACGGTCGACAACTTCTCTTCATGATTCTTGTCGTGTTCCGAAGGTGTGGCTAGATAACGTAAAGATAACGTTGAATAAAAATCAACTTTACACTACCTAAAGAACAAAGTTATTAATTCGATGCGCTCTTTACCTGCGCAAGACACGACAAAGTTCACCCCCTACGCGTTCCTCGACCAGACCAGGCGGCTTATTTAGCAGGCGGGAGAAAGGAGAGGTAATTTATTCCGGCTTTACTTAATCTCTTCCCTCGCGTGTCCCGACGGCTCGGCCGAGTCTTCCTTAATCCAAATTCCAGATCGAGAAAGGGAACGTGCGCGCGCGCGACAAAGAGGAGAAAGAGAGAGATCTAGAAACGCGCGTCTGTCGAGATCCCTCGGACGATGAATCAGATTATCGTCGGGAGTAAATCGCTGGCGACTCCGCGATCATTTGCCGCGCTACGTTTCTGGCTGCGACGCGCCAAACATTTCGTGAAGTAATGGTGTTTCCGAGCACTTAATCTCCGGCTAAGACTAAAGTCTCCCGGCTAAGTTGGCGCCGTCGTGGAGCGAAACGCTCGAATTTCGGAGAGTCCCCGGCCTCCCTTCCTCTCGACTCGGCACAAAAATAATCGTGGGTTTTAACGTGGCGCTTTTTTCCGAAATTATAAACCGGCAGTCGGGCGACGTGCGGATTGGATAGACTGGAAGTGCCGCGAGAGATTGTCTTGAGCGAATCATAAAGCGAGTAACAGTGTTCGCTTCCGGTGTTTACACGAGCAAAACGCCGCGAGCGAGCAGGTCCGCGCGAACGATAATATACACGCTCTAGATGAATTACACGCGCGTTTCTTTGCCTCCCGCATTGTCCGCGATCGCGTGGCTCGCATGTCTTTCTTGCATCCGGTGATATCCAGGCTGTCTCTTGCGAAATTGCTGATTAACGTCTCCTCCCGAGACGAGAAGATTCCGACAATCCGTTCCACTGAACTCCAAACAATATCGATTTTACGCAATTAAATGTTTGACATGTGGAATTTAATCTTTAACTCTCTGAAAAGATCTTTCAAAAATTTTACATCGTCAAATTGAATTTATAAACTCTGGATTTGAAGATCTTTTCGCTCAAAAATGAATTTGAAAATACCTCCTTAGGTCGGTATTCGTAGTCCATATTTAAGACCATCTTCAGTACACTATTAAGATGTCATGCCAATCACAGAGCAGTATTGGCATCTTAAGACATTACTCAAGACGATCCTAAAACAAGGACTGTGAATACCAGCCTTAGAGTTTACTTGAATACACGGAAAAAATGGTTTTGCTGAAACATCCAAAAATTTGGCCAGATACGAATCTAAAAACAATTTTTGTTGGACCATCAAAATAACCATGTAGGACGCCCAAAATATTTGCTGGAATATCAAAACTTTTTGTAGCATTATCACAATGCTTGAGCGTCCCACGCAGTTTCTTTTGACGGTCCAACAAAACCACTTTCAGATCCGTATCTGGCCAAATTCCTAGATACCTCAGCAAAACTGCTTCTTCCGTGTAATTCTCTGAAGCTAAGCAAGCATGATTTTAGGCATTATTCGCACAAAAGTTGAAGCTCTGACTGGCATTTTCTCAATGCAAACGTCCTCGAACGGGAAAAGATATGTGCAACATATGTACAGTGCGACGCATTGTGCGGCATTTTTCTCGGTCCTTCGTCCTTTTGATTCTCCCCGCTCACTTCATCTCGCAGGTACGCGTCAAAGTACCCGCAAAGGATTTATTTCATGAATGCAAAACGAGAGAGGGAGACGGGAGATTCGGGAAGGTGTCGGATAGAGAGAGAAAGAGAAAGGACGACGGGTGGACGATCGAGGTAGGAGGTAGGATTGAAGTTGCAAGTAAGCTCGTAAGAAGCGAGCTACGATTTATTTGACGCGTCGCGCCGACCGCGGGCGAGCTAGAGTGGTTTATTTTATAAGACCAGATTGCTAGCCTCGCTCCGCCGGAATAGAATAATGAACGTTTCTCTCCATCCTTCGTAGTACAACCTCCTCCTTCTCCTCCACCTCCGTCCAAGCGCGGAGAATCCTCCCCCTCGCTCTCTCCACCCTTCCTCACGAAAGTCGAGTGTCGTTCAAGAACGCTCTTCGTATTGGATCACGCCGTGATCACGACTCCCTTTCTCGTCGAGCGAGATTAAAACGCAACTTTTTCTTTTCGTCAAGCGTAACGCGGCAGGAAGGAATATATTCGTAAGTGCCACGCGATTCGGAGACCCTACTATTCTGCAATACGAATTTTTATCTCGAGATCGCCCGCACGATTTATAGATGTTTGTACTCGAATGTGCTCGGTCGGAAAACTAATTCAGGACGGTTACGAGACCGTTGTCTAGCCGGTTTCCGCCTCGCAATGCCGCATCTTATTGATCGTGCGTACGTCGCGCGATCGAATTAACGATAATGCCCGTTAAAAGCGAGTTACACAGTTAATCCTTGGCGCACAGAGCGTACCGCTAAATCGCTCGGTAATCACGACGAAGAGTCGGTACCCAATTACATTCGACGACGAGAATTTCAAATAACTTACCGGTCGTGGAGCGACTCTTTTGGCGCCGTCCGTCGTAAGATCGTCGAAGCACGAGAGATCTCGTATCCGAACGTGGCACGTAATTCCATCTTCTTGCTCCGCACCGACTCTGTATAGATCCTGAAAGCAAAAAGCCTACGATTAAAGCACGATATAGACTATTATTATTGATACATTTCATCATTAATGTATCAGCTAATTAAATCTTAACGATTGATCGTCGAGAAATATAAAAAAGATCAACGGCGTGCGTTGTGTTTTATTATTAATGATACATTCGATATTGAATTCATTGATACACGAAGACTGGAAAACGCAGTAAAAATCGAAGCGGAAAACGGACGGTTTTACGTGGATGACTACGTCAACGCGCGTATAAATATTGCTTTTTTTATGTGTTGATATATCCCTCCGACTTTTTGACGCGCATCGTGGCGTTACGATATTTGCCATGGCTACTGATGTACTGGCGTTGCCGCGAATTTATTAATAACCGCCAGACACGCGCGCGTGTACGTATTTATATATTTACGAAGGCAGGCACTGCCTTGGAAATGGATTCCGAGAAGAAAAACTCTGCCTACGCGCGGCTTTACGCCGATTAAACGCAACGCGTCGAGCGCTGCGCATTACAAAGTTTTTGCGATAATCTTGCAAATGATCTCGGATATGGCGAATGTTAAAGTGGCGTGTGCAATGAGCATAAATCATGCTCGTGTCAAACGTGGGACATCGATGTCGTTATGTGAAGTATTGCGAAAGCTCTCTGTTAACGAGAACGAAGTGAGATCGAGCTCGTCGTCTACGCGGAATCACGATTCGAGATGATAAATCGTGCACGCGAGTCAATTAAGACTGTCCTCTTTAGCTTCTAAAACCTTGGCGTCGGGAGGAGAATCCCCAATAGATATTTTTCTTTTCACCACTCCACACGTTTAACAAAAAAAAAATATGTTTATCACCTGATATCTGAAATGTAAAAAGCAGGTTGGATCTCTCAAAGCTGGCGAAATTTTCTCCGTAACGAGTCCAACGAGTCCGAACGATAGCGCGTCGCCCGGCGTGGAATTAGCATCGAAATATCCGCTTAGCTGCCGAACCAGCGACGATATTATCCCGAGTGCGTCCGTTCCGGCCGAACTTGGGCGACTGCAAAATCGAATTGTCAGAAACGGCGCGTAAATTCGTCACATTCGTTCGCGGTTACCCGCTTAGCCGACCGCTAATCTTTTTTAAAGCCGCAACCACCTCGCAATCGCCATCGACCGCGAGATCGTCCCGCGTTTGCATACATTTCCGCCTTCGATAATCGCGTAACGTTTCACACTTTCGACCCACGCTCGCTTCCAGTCGATCGACGTTTTTGGTGACAGCGGATATCTAACGGGGCCGTTTGTTTAAACTAGCCAAGAGTATCGCCGAGAGTATCTCGATCGAATGTACTGTTCGCGAACTTGACTTGATTATAAGAGAAACCCCTATGACAAATTTAAGATTTTCGCGTTTATCTTTATATGCGTTTATCTTTGCTAGAATAATACAACCGCAAGTTGTTTCAATGCTGGTAGAAGTTGACAATAGATTTCGTATAAATCATAAATCGTAATAAAGCTTCAGATATTGAATAAGAATATGCATATGCAATATTTCCATTTTGCGAATCGGAAGGAAGCGCGATAACAACAAAGTAACTTTAATATACGCTTATTACACGTGAACAGCAAGATATATATCGCAGGTAAATTTTGCGCCGTCATAATTATTAATTAGTCAATATTTATGACAGTTAAATGGCTTACGGAAAGTATAGATGAGGCTGATTGCCGCGTAAATATGCCGCACATTACTAATTTATCGGCTGGAATCTGAATTCACTAATTGCCATGCTCGCCGCACGTAATGTTTCGTGTAAGACAAAACGAATGATGACTCTATTCGCGGCATTGGATAATATATCGCACAATAGCAGAATAGAAAGAATAGACCGGCATAATAGCAGAAACCTAATGAGTCATCGTCTGCACAATCTCCGAAGAAGCCCCGATTACATTTTATACTCGAAGAATCGCCTTAATAAAAAAATCATAAGGCCGAGAGAGAATCTTAATAGAAATACACACGAATCTGCCGGATACTTAATTAATACCTGTGCTAATTAAATTAATTAATTTTTTTAGAACGCGCAGATGAATAAGGATTATTTCTCCGCCGGAAGATGAAAGATAGAAAAAATAATTATCGTTCTCCGTGCACGAAATCGCAACTGTATATAAATACGCGACCGGATATAGCGGAGTACTGACTAAACCCAGAGTAGTATCGGAATTACGCTTCCGCTTGTCGACAGGTAGTTGTTCGGCGGATTCGCCTTTCTCCCTCGCTCTCCTCGATAGAGAACGATAGAAGACAAGAAGACGAGAAGCGTACAAGGGCACCGCTAACGAGACCGGGGATTATACACGGGACCGGGCGAAGAAACTGTTACGACGTAACAGGTTATTTGTTCAACGCGGTTACATCGCGCCGCTCGCTCGGTGGTTGAGAGACGAGCGAACAGAGGGGAGAATGGGAAAGAGAGCGAGAGAACTCCTCTCGATACTTTTCATCGACAGGTGGATCCTGTCGGGTTTACGCACCGGCTGCGCGCGAGACGCGTGCCGCGGTGACGATTCGACGATAGGCTGCCGCCCTTCTTCTTCCTCGTGCTCTCGTACTGCCGGCCTAACCGCCGTAACCGTCTTGACGCTCCCCCGATTACGCAGGCTGGATGCGTAAACCAGCAAAACCACCGCAAAAGCGCCGAACGACCGCGGAGCGTGTCGCACGTGCGACCGCGATGAACAAATGACTATGGCGAATCGCACAATCACGAGACAATTCCGCGCGAGAGAATTCTGCGAGAGAATAAATCGCATATTTGCCCCTTGGGTTTTACGACGATCGTATTTATAGTACACTCGATTTATCGCCGGTTATCGTTAACTCGTTCAGAGAAATAAGTAGAGGTCCGAAACCTCCAATATTTCTTCGTCGCGTTCGCTTAACGAGCGCACGTCGTAAAATCTATTGTGGCCGTTATTCAAAGGACATTTACTCGCGAATGCGCGATAAATCGTGGAACCTTTGTCAGCGCGACAGAGGTGGCGGCGGCGGCGGGGGGAAGGGAGGAAGGCAGGCCTTATGCACCTACTCACGGGGGCTGATAATGCGAGTCCCTAATAGGTTGACCACATAATAATACCGGCCGCGCGGCTGCGGAGTGCCGCGATTAAGAGAGCGGACGGCTCTCCGGTCCCACGTCCCGTTTTCTTCAAGCCTTAAGTGGCCGCGTGAAAAAGAGCTAGGTAGCATTTAGGATTAAGCGTAAGCATAAAAAGATCGAGTAGCTGAAAGTCGAGACAGAAGGACGAACAAGAATATCCAAGAAAAATCCTGAGATGACGAAATGCGCAAACGATGGAATTAATTTATGTAATTATATTAATTTGCATAAATATAATTAGCGTACGGGAATCTATCAATTAATTTATGCGATCTTTCTAAAAGCTATTGTGTCGTAATACTTGGGGTATACATGAACTGGTCGCAACTGCTCAAAAGTCATCGAACGTTATAACGGGAGTGCAATTCCAAAGGTTCCGACGAATCTCAAGGAAAAGAAAGGGGCTCATCAATCTCTGGACCTCGTTGCGCTTGTTCCGCCAATTACGTGACGACAATGCGACGTGGTTCGCGGACGGTAAACAAAAGGGTCTGCAGTCTGCACCGACTTCTCCGTAACGCTTCCTAGAATGCATCACGAAGGGAGCGCGACTAAAAGCAATTTGAACTGAGAAGACATCTGCGAGCATGACACGAAGTCTTCAGCAGTCCGCTGTTTGAGAATGTTTATTTTCAAAATCTTACTACGGGTTGTGTGCCTTTATGAGTTCACCGAGTCTTAGGTCCTAGAAATTATAAGTTCGTCTATGCGTACATTTGTTACAAGAAAAGCATTACATGTTCGCGCGCGAGTTTTCGCGTTCAGCTGCGTTGCATGCCGAGCATTATGATTGTAATTTTATATGAAACAAATAACGCTACACGATCGCGCTAATCATTAAGTGCAGCGTCATTAAGCGATTAAGGTACTAATTTATATGGCGTAAGACCGTTTTTGCGATTTGCCGCGGAAACAATGTGATCCACCCCTTCATACACAATGTTTCCTAAAGTGATAAAGCGCGTAACGTAGCCATTAATCATCATTACAGGGCGTAATGATGCCGGTGGAAGTCGTTGCCACGAAATAATGAGACCGTTCTGCTCCGGGAATCGTGCCTTCCCTAATCTCGATTGGCCATCGAATAACACGGCACGACTACCAGATTTTTCTTCCTAAACGAGAATCTCCGTGTTCGCGGCTTAGCGATGTGAGATTTTATCGGCGGCGAGTCTAGACCGGGAGGGTCTGGATCGTGTCACGAACGCGTTATGCCTCTACCCTTCGGGGTGGTATGCGCGAAGAACTATTATCCACCACCGCGACGCGATCCATCGATCGACGACGCGATCGGTAGGGGAGACTGTTGTACCTTCTTTTTTATTTTGATTTTTAGAATTTTCAAGCTGTTTTTTTTAACTTTCAAGTGTTATTTATGAATAGCGGGTATTTATACAATTTAAATATTTTTTGAATAATATCTAATCTTTCATTTTTTACTATTTCTTCTCGTTCATATACTGTCTCTAGATACAAAGAGTAGTTGTGCCTGAGGACACGCAAAATAAAACGCAAATTTGAATGAAGAAACTATACTTTAACATTATAAATATATAATTATTAGTAATAGAAATAACAACTAATATAATTAATACAGAAACAATAAATATCGGCAAGAGAAATCAAAATATTTATTGATGTAACATAAAACAAATATTTAATAAAATACAAAACAAATATTTAAAAAATTTTTTTAGACTAAAGCTTAAAAAATAATTGAAATTAAATTTAAAATTCCTCTTCTTATGAACAAAACTGTAGCATTGTAAAAATATTAAAAGTGTCTTTAGGTACACGTCCCTAGATACAATTTCGCTTAAAATATAAAAAAGATAATTAGCATGTTTCAAAGTACATCTCCCTACCACAATTTCCCCTAAACTGTCGGTCTCGACGGCAACTTTCGTGTTTCTCTATCTATCCCGAGAATCTCTTCACTAAACTCTTATATTAATCATTTTCAAGATGATTACTCAAAAGACATTCAACAATAATTCCAGTAATCTGCGCTAACAATTGGATTCTTCCCTTATCATCACGACGTTGTTACAAGCGTACCTTTATTACGTTAATTGCACAGGTTACAATGTAAGGCGCTGCCAAGAGCTCCGATTAAGGCCGGTAAGCGCAACGCTTCTTTTGCAGTTCGGCGATATCCATCAAACGGAAATTACAGCTTTATATGCGGCGGCGGGCGCGGAAATAAAGCAGAAAAACCGACATCTTCGCGCGCGCACGCTCGAGGTGTGGTTCGACTTCGCGTATTCGAAACGAACGCGCAATCTTTTCTAATTATCTCGTTCCACAAGCGGGGATTGCGAATCGTAATCGGATATGCTAATGGATACGGGGGGGAAACGTATAACGATGTTAACCGAGTTTTTATGTCGCTGTGTACCCCCTCGGGCACCGATGGGCTCTCGTGCGCGCAGGTGTGCAACGTGATGCAACAAATGCTTACGGCGAAGCAACGAAAGTTGCCTCGGGCGGCTGTCAGCTGGCGATGGTATGTCATCGACGTGTATCGCTTCTGCCTGTATTAATGACGGCTAGAAAATTTCTTAATTATCGTGTCCGCGCATCACATTGTAATGAGAGACACGTCGCACAAAGGGAAGAAAAACAAAAAAATATTACTAAAACTAATATTGTAATATTAGTATATTACTATCTGATTAATATTTAACAAATTAAAATACACTTAAATTATATAAAATATATTATAAATACCAATAAAAATAAATATATTAAGTAATATTATAATTAAGTATTAAGTAACATTAAATGTATTAACATATTAAGTTAACATTTAAATTTATGATTTACATGTGTATTTTAATTTGTTTTACTATTAAATATTAATGATATAGTAATACATTGCAATATTAGTTTGGATTATATTTTTAATATTTAAAAAAATGGAAAAATAAAACCAAAACTAAAATATTGCAATGTATTATTATATCATTAATATTTAACAATAAAACAAATTAAAATACACATATGTAAATCATAAATTTAAATGTTAACTTTAAAAATGTTAATACATTTAATGTTACTTAATACTTAATTATAATTTTACTTAATACATTTATTTACATTTATTTTTATTTTGGTATTTATAATATAATTTACATTTGACATAATTTATGTGTATTTTAATTTGTTTTATTGTTAAATATTAATCAGACAGTAATATATTACAATATTAGTTTTGGCTTTTTTGTTTTTTTCCCCTCCGTGCGTCGAAGGAGCGAACGTAAATCCCTCCGGGGATCCCCCGTTTCACCCTCCGCTCGCTCTATAAATCAGTCCGTGAATATAAATTTTCAACCTGCGAAAGAAATCTCCAGATAGTTATCTCGCGCAAGTTTATCGCAACTTGCTCGTAAGAGTGCCACGATGTGCGACGATAAGGACGGGAGTTTGTTCAGTGCGACTGATTTTAATTTACCTCGCGGCGCATCCCCGACTTAATCGCGAAAGCGGCCCGACATATCGCTTGACTACCGAATCCGCCTGCTCGCGCGTGTACCCACTTATCTCGACGTATCGCCGGTGTATCGCGTCTTGCGCCGCCACCGAGAGGAGAGTCGTACTCGTACAATGTATCCTCGTGCGCGCCCCGTGTATTTACTCATTCAAGAGAGAAACCAGTTTTCGTCGCGGTGGTCCCGGTTCAACGTCGCCGCCGATGCGATCGTCCGGCACGGCACGGCATGGCAAAATGCGCGCGCGTGCAAGCAAGATAAATAAGGCCTCGTTACGAAAAAGGCAACCCGTCCCCGTTCGCGCGCGAAACGTGTCGGAATTTCAAGCTCGATTCTTCATCCTGATCGGAATGGGAATAGTCGAGTAAGGCCCAGTTCCACAATCTCCAGGTAACTTAACCGGCCGGTTTTTCCATTGGAATTGACCAATCGCATTTGTCGTTAAGCAAAATTAACAAATGCGATCGGTCAATTCCAATGGAATAACCGGCCGGTTAAGTTAACTACACTGAAAAAACAATTCTTGGTAAACTTGTGAGATGCATTTAGTATACTTTCTTTTAAAGTATTTGATTATTATTACCGATTATAATAATAATAACAAAATATTTGTAATAATTATAAGAGGAAATTTTGTTTAGTTGAGCCAACTAAATTATGTAATACTTATTATACGTTTAGTTGAAACTATTTCACCAAGTGTACTTGGTAACATTAAGCCTTGGTTTTTTATAACCAAGCTTTTCTTTCAGTGTAGAGATTGTGGAACCGGGTCTAAATCGGACGCACGTAACGCGGGCCCGTCTCTTCTCTCTCGCGCGAGAGCATCGAAATGGAATAAAAAAAAAAAAAGAGCGAGCACTGATTTTTATTCTGTGGACTTTATCTTCGCGAACGTCAAGCGCCGCTTCAGAGAAGCATGTAGATTGATTTACGCAATAATAGCCCCGGATACTACGACGCAACGACGGCGTAATACGGCCAATCTTACGTCCGCGCCTTGACACCACTAACACTCGTCAAAAATAACTCGCGACCGTCCACAATTAAACGAGAGGCAGCGTATTCCCCGACCTTCGACGATGCGCGCCGGATTGATTCACGATTCGTACAAGTGTACAAGACAAACCGGCCATTCATCGCTATCGCGATCTATTGTCGTAAAAATTACGAACTGTTTAATCATCATTCCCGTAAGGTATTTTATTTGCTTTCGATTATCTCAAAGCTGTTGCGCGGAATAAAAAAAACCGGCGTCTTGATAGCGGGATAAATTGGAGCAATGATACAATTACGGATTCCAAATATCCGCGGGAAAACAAGGGCCCGTTTTGTGATGAAAATAATTTGGCGCCTGAGCGCTGCCGCGAAGCGAATCAAGATTTATCGATTCGCTCGCGGATACGTGCCATTTCCATTGGCTGAGAGCGAACGAGGCACGTCGACAGCCAAAACATTTCTGAAATAGATCGCACGTCGTAATGCGTATATCTAGGCCATATCTACCGTAGAACAAAACCCTCCGGAGGGAATCTCCGAGAACGTAAGTGCCTCTCGCTGCTCACCAAGCCGGACACAGGACCACTTATATTTTAAATTTAAAAGAAATATATCAGATCATGGACAAGGCACTATTAATAATTTAACCAACGATTTTGTGGAAGTTTGCGTGACCGTTAAAATTTACACACAATTAGCTTATAATATAATATTAATTTTATGATTTATCAGTATATTATAATGTTTCTTAGATATTTCTATATTTACAACAAAAGAATATTTGATTTTATTCAAAACTGCACTTTCTTATTATTAATATTATCCATGTTTGATTATTTATTGATAATTCGATAGAAAAAAAAGTAATTTTGCGACAATATACAAATATACGTGTTTATTTAAAAGGCATCTGTATAATAATAAATCATAAATTTAATAATTAATAATTATAAGCTCAGATATTTATGATAGCAATCAAAAATTTTATCAATAATCGGTAATATTGATACTCTTCAGTTATCTCCGAGCTCCCGAGATCTCTTTGATGGTCACGAAAATTTGCCCAAGGTTGATGGTTTTAATAGTATCTCGTCGGTGATCATATATATATATACATATATATATATACACATCAAATACACCCATGCTAAATTTATTTCATGATGCATGTGTCTGAATCCACAAGTTTCGATCTAAACACGTATACGATTGAGAAAACCGTCGCGTCACTGATACATTTAGATACACTGGTTCGCTCTGAAGTGATTTTTCCAGCTTGCGAGCGAGCGTTTTCCCACGAGGAAACGCTGCTTTCTTGGACCACGAATCGCTTCTCCCTCGATGCATCGCGACTTGACTGTGAATCGTGATGAATCGTTCATTGTGCGACGTTACATCGAGGAGCAGTAGATACTTGCGTAACATGTGGGCACATTCTAAGCCAATCTCGATCTAATTTCAATTCTATCAATTCGAAACAAGGTGCTGTGAGCGATAATAACAAGGGGGAGGCGAGCAAAGTTCCATACAAGATTGGTCGAGATAATCGGCGCACGAGAGAGAACGTTTGAGAAGCTATCGCGCAGAATTATCGCAAGAAAATTATCTCTATCATCAAGGGTGTCCACAGGATTTTTCCAGGGGGGACGGAGCATATAACTCAAAATGTTATTTCCAGAATTAGAATACTTATAATTTATACACCTTTTGTTGAAAATTATACACCTAATCCTATGAATTAGGGCAGAGATCGGCAAGGTTAACACAACTTGCTCTTTCCTTTATTCAAAGGGAGAGCAAATACTTATTTTTTTACTAATTCCAAGGAGAGCAAATGCCGCCCTCTTATCCGCCTCCCCGTGGACGCCTTTGCTATCGTCAGAAATTATTTTATTCCATCCGGCTCCGAACGATTAGATCTGATTCGCTTCAAAAGCGCGTCCACCTTACGAGATTCCTCGGCGAGATGCGGCGACAGGTAGCGCGAGAGGCTGTTTATCGATCTCGCCGGGCATTGTAAATGCGTTCACGTAATTCAGCAAAGTACGTGGCCGTTTTGTATCGCGCCCCCGTCGTAGGAGGAGGCGGCGGAAGTACGTCGTGATTCGCCACGACGCCGGAAGCGACGCACGTGCGTTGTCGTTTTCGTAATTCATTCTGTTGTTTTCCCGGAATCCATTCGAGGGCTGAGAACGCCCGTTCTAAAGACCCCCTAAAAATCCAGCGTTTATTCCGCGCCAACGCGAATTGCGACAAAATGTTCATAATTTAGAGATAAGTTTGAGATAAAAACTGATGAAGGCGAAAGTGCGACAATTGGGGGTAATTATTAGATCATGGACGACGTAACCGATGAAAAATGGCACGTCGATGCGAAACCGCTTATTTCGTTGGTAAGCAGAATGGATTATTCGTGCCAGTGTGGCAAGACAAAAATTTTGTCGGATATAGCCGACAATTGATATTTAAAGGTTTTTGGGGTCGTTGAATCTGAATTTCGGGAAAAAATTTCAAAATGGTGAATCCAAAATTCCAAAATTTGAAATTTTGATTCAGTTTTGGGTATGACATTTTGGGTCCACCATTCTAAAATTTAAAATTCCGAATCAGCGATCCCAATCCTCCTCGTAGACACAATCTCAACTACTTACAGAATCGGAAAAGTACAAATTTTAAAAATTTCGGATCCGCCATTTTTGGTCTGCCATTTTGAAGTTCGAATTTTTTACCTGAATTTTTACCTGATTTTTTAATCTGAATTTTCAAATTCAGATTCAGCGACCCAAAAACCCTTAGGTACGACATACCTTCAAAATATATCGAGGCATTATATATCAAAATAATCAGGTGCGCGCTATTGCGTCAATGCCACACTGAGCACTGCTTTACTCCGCGCACTATTGCGTCAATGCCACCGAAGGGGTAATAAAGGGTTAATAAGACCGCATGATCCCGCGTTATAATTACGCAAAGAGGCCGAGATTTATTCACGCTCCGATCAATCTCATTAATTCCCCGTCGATTCGACACGCATCGAGGAAGAGTCACGAGCGATCTCGCGATTACGCGACGCGGACACGCCGGGTCATTCACCGATTCCGCGCATTGTTCTGTCAGGTCAAGAACGACGCCAACACGCCGCGAAGTCGCGCGCGCGTAAGGATCGGCTTCGCTTCGCGCCTTTCCAGTCGCCGATGAAACCAGTCGACCGAGGGATCCTGCCGACTACGAATAACCGACGCGATCGGATCGGTAATGCGATGACGCGATAAAGACGGAATATTCTTACGCGAGATATTTCTGTGCGAGATGCGTTTCTCGCGAGGCAGGATCGTCGGCGGATCATCAAGAACGATCGGCAGGATCCGAAGATCATCGTCGACACGGACGCGCGAGATTCTCCGATCATTCGGATTCTACAGAACGCGATAACGAGATAAAGAGATAAGCCTACGGCAAGCGAATACTTTGAAGCTTCCGTTCTCTCTCTCTCTCGCGGACGACGATGTTCTTCTCTCGTGAGCCTTCCTCGAGACCCCGGGGTCAAGAGACGATTTCTCTCTTTCTCTCTTTCGCCGTCTCCCTCTTTCGCCGTCACTCCTCGGGTTTATACGTCCACCGCCTCGTCGCACTCTCACATGTCCACCGTCGTCTGCTCAGGAAACCATCCATTACGGAGATCGGCCGGCGTATTTAGTGGCAGTGCGGAGTGCGCGCGGCGAAGTACCGAATCGAGAAAAGCTGGACGTCCGAAACGGACCGCGGTGATAAACGTAGCCTCGGAGGCGAGGGGTCTGCGATGACCGACGGCACGGGGAGCGAGACTCATGTTGCCAAAGAGAGGGACCGATTCGGCCGACGTGAATGCGATTTGTAAGTAGTATAAGTGGTGTATTACGCGTTCCATGGCGCGATGCGGCGACCCGCTACGTTTCGCCACTTCGCGTGCCTTCCAACCGCATTCAAATACGCGCGAGACGAGCTGCAATATATATTTTCACGCACACGAGAAGTGGGAGTCCGAGAGATCTACACACGGAGAAAATTTTCTATTAAAAATTACTATGTACGGCAGTAGCCGTGGACCATTGCTGGAATTATAAAAATTTTTACTATGTTTTTCTATGCACTGAGAGAAAAATTTATGATATTCATGACTATAATTAAATTGTAAATAATTGTTTATTATTATTAATTATTATAGTTGGAACCTTTTTTAACTATAATAATTATAGTTAAATTATATTAAATTATATGGTATTTGTAACTATTTCTTGTTGTTATTACTAACATTATAGCAGTAATAACTATAAAAATGGTGCACCTAACCATATTTATTTACAATTTAATTATAGTCACAAATATCATAAATTTTTCTCTCAGTGTGGAAAAACAGGAAATATTAATTTTTAATATAAAATTTTCTCCGTGTATGTATGGCAGTAACCGTGGACCATTGCTGGAATTAAAAAAAATTTTTACTATTTTATTATATTAATAATTATTAAACTCATTTGTGACAACATAGTAAATTTTTATAATTTCACCAATGGTCCACGGCCACTGCCACACATAGTAATTTTTAATATAAAATTTTCTCCGTGCAGAAATCCAATTCGTATCTCGTAAAAAGGGGGCGGATGCTCGCTTAACAGTTTAATTACGAATATTTCATGATGTAAGAATTGTGATAAATCCACTGGAGACGCAAGCACAGACGCACACGTACGCACGCCCACGCATGCATACGCACGCATTGGACACTCCCGTTAGAGAGACGTCCGATTTTGATTTTCATTACCGTTACTAGTAGCGGTAATTAAGTCAGACACGAATGCATCGCGACAACGACGTGATTTATACATCTTTTTTCCCGTACTTACGGGCATAAGGCGCGCTCTGTTCCGCCAAAGCCCCCGCGATTAAAAAAAAGTGTTCCTAGCTGCACGACGACGGGCAGATGTTTCGGAGTGGAGGAGGGTAAGAGGGGCTACCCGGGGGTCACAAAGACACTTCTCCGAAACGAAACCCGTGGCGGCGCCACGACACGTAAAATGAATTTCGAAACACGAGCGACCCGGTGACGACGATTGCAAAAAATAAAAAAAAAGAGAGGCCCGCTTCCGCGGGCTAAGGATCGTCTCCTCGAGAGACGCTCAGTGACGCTCAACGTAATGGGATCTCCCCTAAAAGAGCCCGTCTCTCGCGACTTAATGGTCAAATATTTGTTTTACCGTGTGTATACATAAAAATCCCGCGTCCATTCAAATTTCGAGCCGTGAATACGATTAGAAATCGCAAAGGCGGTTCACTCGTGGGCGTCCGCTGAGAACACCTAAGAACGCCTATTTAACATCTTTCTCCTCATTACAACTGGAATTTTTATGTTTCCAAGGCACTATCCTACCTGTGGAATTTGAAACGTTATCGCGCTATCGTCTCTTCATCCCTACGAGCTCGCGTTATCTCGTATCAGAGACGTTATCTCGTATTGGTTAAATACCATAGAATTTAAATATAATATTTCGAATGCTTCTGATAAAAAGATTCAATAATTCGACGACAAGTGATTCGACGATAACTGATTCAACAAAAAATAAACTCTTACGAGGAGATCAATGGTTGCGTTCAGAAGAAGCAGCTTTGCAACTGTTGTAAGATTCTTTACAGGGTGTTTACTCAAATTGTGTAAAAAAATTCCCTGAGAATTCACGGATTTTCCAGGAATTTTTATGAAAAATTCCAGATAACATTAGAGAATTTTTAAATGCAATTTTGAAATTAATTTTTTTTTATATACGCCCTTTTTAATATTTCCTTCTTTTACAGTCTTCTATGAGACTATACCTATTCTTTTCTACAATTGGAGAGAAACCTATAATATATGGAAGGCTTACTATAATATATGTATAATAACAGTAAACTCTTTTCAACCCTGATTTTTTAAATAAAAACTCGCGAATCACACGAGAATGTACGTGAATACGCGGATGTGTATACCAAATTTTGCTAACTAATTGTCGACATTCTGCATTATCAAAAAAATAATTAAAGAAACAATTTTTTCAGAAAAAGACAGAATTTAAATTTAAAAATAAAATTCCAAAAATTGAGTGCTAATAAAATTCCATGAAAATTCTTTGATTTGCAAGGGTGAAAAGAAAATCCCATGAAAATTCCAGGTTTTCCAGGTATTAAACATTCTGTTTTAATATAATTGGTTCATACATTTAAATTCAGAAAGGAACTAAGCACAAGAACCAATCATATTAAAGAATAACAATTACAAAGCTGCTTTTTCTGCTAAACGCAACCAATATAGATTTCTCGTTATCATCTTGCGCAAGATGAGCTTTCCGGTAAGACGCGAGAGCCTATCGCGGATTCATCGTGTGTCTCGATTCTAATAAATAAAGTATTCCAGCATCGTGCGTACGCTTCCCCATTCTACCGACCCCTCCCCTCCGCGGCTCCTCTTCCGCAAGCATCGCACGTACCTCTTATTATTCACGCCGTTGGAGTATCTTCTTTAACTTTCTTACCTTGCGCCTCATCTCACCAAGTCATCGGCGATCGCCGGGAAGTATCCCCGTCGAGATGGGCCAGCGGGGAAGCCGCCAAATCGAATCATGAATATTCTACGGATCTTTCCGCCGACCCTCGCCCCGGCCCTCTTGTACTTCGCACTACGTTTTACGCGTCGGAATGAGTGGGAAGCGAATCGTCGCCGGGAAGTAAACATCGGCCCCCGCCGAGGAGAAGGAAAACAACACTCCAGTTTTCGTGCGCGACGCCTAAAGCCCGTATCAGACTATGGCTGCGTTCAGCAGAACAAAGCGATTAGTGATTCTTTATTACGTTTTATTATTATTGGTTTCTTTATTATTGGTTTCTACACTTAGATCCAACGAGAAACTAAAGGGAAGAACCAATATTATATTAAAGAATCACTAAGCGCTTACTAAGCGCTTTGTTCTGCTGAACGCAGCCTATGGATTGGGATTGGGATTGGATTGGAATTTAACCAATCAAAGCTAAGTTCACTGAAATTGTTATTGGTTTCCTTTCTTCCGATTGGTCAAACTCCAATTCAATCCCAATCCCAATCGATAGTCTGATACGGGCTTTAAACCCGTTTTAGACTACGCATTGAAGATTGCGTATTGCGAATTGGAGATTAGAATTCGACCAATCACAGATAATTTTAATCTTCATTCTCTCGTTCTGATTGGTCAAATTCTAATCTCCAATTTGCAATCCTTAATCTCTAATGTAGTCTGTCACGGGCTTAAATAGCCTTGTGTCCACGATGCTAGAAATCGACCCGAGATCTCGGACGGAGAGAGAATTGACCAATTGGCCGAATTGTTCAAATGGTCAATTCTCTCTTCGTCCGAGATCTCGGACTGATTTCCAGCATCGTGGACATAAGGCTTAACTAACGTGATGTACTAGTCGCGTGTTTACGTATTCGTGCGACATGAAAACAATTTGAAAACAAGCGACTCTGCCTCTCTTCCCACTCACCCACTTCGGCCGCCTCGTTGCATCGTTCGCGGAAGCGTCGCACGTTCTTATCGTTATGCGCGTCACGGATCTTCATCATAGCACGGCGATCGCAAATGACGAGCCTGATGTGGTCGGCACCGCGCGAGAAAAGATACGCGACCGTTTCCGAGATCGATCATCAATATAAAAAATGACTTTGAAAGTTAATCGAAAACGCGTGCACTTGACTGATACTTGAAGAATTAAAAGGACAGAATACGTTCCATTCTAATAATCCATTATAATTTAATTCGCAAAATACAACTTTGTATATGACAAAACGACCAACATATCTCAACTAAATAAGAAATAAATGTGTAAGAAATAAAATTATTCTTCGTCCCACACAAATTCACTAGTCTATTTTAAGAGTCAACTGATTGAATTAGTCCTGTGTTGGTAAACAAACCATACACAAAACCGTAACGAAAACCGTTATGTTAAATATTGGTCAAGTGCACGTAAATTCGATTTACTTTTAAAGTTCTTTTTCCCTTAAATGAAGCTTTATTTTTTAAAAATGTATTCTGTCATTTCGACTTATTGTGAGCCGTAGACTCTCCCCCCTGCCCGATTATACAACGTATTCCAGCCCATTCTACATATTCAGAATCCGGCAACAGGATTTTTTCAAACTTGTAAAGGAATAAAATTTAAAATAATAAATAAAACGCAAGAGAGGAATATAATCTTTCAATATTGCCATTTATTTATAATAAATTAAATTTAAAAAATGACTATAAACGAGCATCTTTACATCTAATAAAACTTGTAAACTTTTATAAAAATATTTTATTACTTTGTTCAGTAAATTTTTATTTTCATTTAGTTAGTGTTGTGAGTTTGCTGCCATGAATATAAAACTACTTCAAGTGTTTAAAGTCTCAAGATATCAAGTGAAAAATAACATACGGCCGCAAATTAAAAAATTTTTATAAAAGGTATAAAACAAGGCAAATGAGAGCTAGCGCCGTTGGTAGAGCGAAAAAAAAATCATACTTAAATATAATATTAATAAGTTATTAATATTATATTTAGAGCGAAAAAATAAATCATACTTAAATATAATATTAATAAGTTATTAATATTATATTTAAGTGTGATTTATTTTTTCGCTCTACCAACGGCGCTAGCTCTCATTTGCCTTGTTTTATACTTTTTAATATTTGAGATTGCACATCTTGAGAGCTTTAACCTTATTTATTTTTTTATAAAAGACTGCAAGTTATTAAATGTAGAAATGCTTATTTGTAGAACATCATTTTTAGAACTTAATATAAATAAACGACAATATTGAAAAATTATTCTTACGGTTTATTTATTACTTTAGACTTTGCGTTATTTCTTTGCAATAAGAAAAAATCCAGATCCAATTGCTGGATTCTATACTTATATATTCATGAATAAATATATATGTACAAAAAAGATACACGTATAAAATACGAATCCCGATCGATTTTTCACGTAAACTTTTCGCTGTACCACGGAAAGGCCGCGTACTTTTTACGGGAGCAAGGATCAAATACGAAAATTAATGGCGGCCGTTTTGTTCAATGCGAAGGGAGGCCGTCCATGATTTCGGCGTTTCAGGAGGCGGCGCGACTTCTGCCGATAACGAATCGATCGCGCGATCGCCGTAGATATCTTAATTCGCTCAGCGGTCACGTTGGACGCATGTTTTATTCATTATTCGGCGAGGCCGAGAAAGCCGCGACGCACTTACGCCACGGTATTTCTCGCCACTCAAACGCCGCGAACGGCAGGGAAATGTGAAAATGTCCGCTCACCTATTCCCGGAGAGGAGGATCGTCTCGCCGCCGGCCGACGTTCAGCGCTCGAGGAAACGGTCTTTGTGACTCGCCCGAAGGTCCACCATGTCCGCCGTACAACATACGCGGCTTTCCGGACCCGTACTTCTTCTTCTTCTTCTTTACTTTCGGCACCCGCTTCCCCACCGGAAGCGATTCGGCCCGTTCTCATAGTCGCAGATTCCGGACCCGTACGACGCGCGATGGGTCGGATTGTCGCGAAATTTTTCCGCCGGATAAAGTAAACGCGTCGCGATTACGCGGATAACGCGCGAAAACTGGCGCTCATCGCGGGACGAGCGCGGACGTTCGGTATCGTCTAGAAGCATCGTCCGACCGTCTCCGCCAATCAGCGCGCGAGGTGAAGTTTGGGCCAGAAAGAATGCCGCGCGGGCGCGAACGGCGAAATAGCGCCGCTAATGGATTATAATTATGACGGGTGGAACGGATTATCCTGCGAAGTTACGATCTCTCGATTTGCAAGGAATAAGGAACGATCATAGATCGCTGCGACGCACCCTGTGAGAGACTAGAACGTGTGCTTCCACGACTTGTAAAGCGAATCTTCTTCTTCTTCT
>NJRP01000029.1:928558-973360 GCA_003063835.1 Aphaenogaster floridana
AATCATTAGGTTCATAATTGAATGTCATGCGATAATAAACCTTAAACTTGTTCGCAAGCTCAAGGATGACTCCACTACTTCATTTTAAGATAAAAGAAGTCTATTTTGTTAGACACCATGAGAAAGAGAGAGAGAGAGAGAGGAGAAGAGATATTTTTAGTTATTACCACTGTACGGAATTGATGATAAAAACAACTTATATTCACAATTTTCTTTAACAAAATAATTTAATGTTCTTTCGGTTTTTACAATAAATTCGTGTGCTTGGTTTCAAGTACGTCTCGTCACGCTGCTTGCTAACGACCGTCTAGTCTATCTCTACACTTCGATTCTAACGGTACTCGCGTTATATCGATGAGGTCAAATAAATATTATTTTCAATCTTAACGCCTGAAATAAACTTTAAGAGTTCAAACGATATTCTCGCCAACAACCACTATGTTTCATTACAAATATTTTTAGTTTTATAATAAAGTTACAATAATATTCACCAAATATGTAATTGGGATATTTCCCCCTTGGATTTTTTCAATTTAGAATGATTTTATGATTGACAACCAGATAATTTTTTCTTTAAAATTTATACAATTAAAAATAAAAATCTATACATAAATATTTCTTTAAAAAATTTTTGAAAATACGTTCGTTTGGCATCCATAGTATATATTTACACTCTGCCCCTATTGAAAAAAGTTGTAAGGGCTCCCATGATTAATATGACCAAGTAAAATCTGCGTACAATAAGAAGAACGCGCGGTTTCGTCTATGTGATTTTGAATTTATGTAAGAGTAGAAATCTCGTTATGGAATCTTCGGATACTTCATGGGCGAATCATGTCGTTCAAGCGAAACAGCGAAAGGTTCGGCGTTCGTGAAATCGGAGAGTGCGAGCAAGGCCACCCACGTGTATCGTACGATCTCGTCGTCGACGTTATTAATTCTCCTCGCGACCCCATGGGGCTAAAACGGATACGCCTGCTAAGCGGCTTACTTTTTGGGGGTCGACACCCTCTCCGCGTACGGATAATATCTTAACTCGCCACGAGACTCGCTTTCGAGACGATCCGTTTCCGGTTCGCGCGGATGAATGAAAACAAATACATGAACGTGAATATCGGAAAGAATCACGAAAAAGACAGGCTTAAAGCCTACTTTAAACAATTCGTTTGGGTTGAATTTTAAAATAGAATTCTAATAAAATTGCCAATATTCAATTAGATAACAATTAATCACGATTAATAAAGTTGATATAATTTTTCACATTTGTAAAATAAAGTATAATATATTTATTCTTCGTATAATAAAAAAATTTATCTTTTATGAATAAATTAATCCGGAAATTCGACGATATGACAAGCGATAAGTGACCTATTAAAATTAGGTATCATAAGTCAAGTAAATAAAAGTACATCACATACCTACTCTTTATTGCAACGGCTCACAATATTTGTCTCATACGAACGTGTGCTTCCGGTTTATAGTTCATTCCGTTTTACATTTTATCGCCTACGATTTATGATACAATGGATACACGAAAGAAAGCCTTCCAGAAAAACGGACCTCTTCGGCACCTTCTTCCCTTAGTGTCTTCTTGATGCTTTCTCTCCCTCTCCCTCCCCCCTCTCTCCCTCTCTCTCTCTCTTTTTCTAATGCACCTCTTCTGTCTCCTCCTCGTTGTCTTTGATCCGCGCCGCCGGCGACGACTAAACGAGCTTTTTAACGGCGAAGGTATCGAAGTGCATTCGATTAGGCGCCATTTCGAACCAACGAAATTGTGTTTCTATATCAGTCACGGCCGTTCATAAATTTCCACGCCTTCGTTCACCTTTATCTCGAGGGTTACTTTGCCGAATTTATTTACGACTTCGCCTCCCTCTTTCTCCCTCCCTCGAGGTTCCGCCATAAATTATATCCCGTTTCAATTTCGCGCGTAAAATAATATTAAAATCACACTTAAGTATCCGTGAGTTATTAGAAGTAACGAAAGGAGAACCCGTCTAAGAGCATCGAGCACTCCTGAAGGAGCCAGGAAGCGCACCTTGATTTATGCATGAATGTTTAAGTGCCGCGACGATCCTCTTTCCCCGGTCGTAGCCATCCCGTGATTATCGTCGGAAATCTCGGCGAGATCTACGATATCCCTACGAAGGAGTGTTCCACGACCCCCGACAAATTGAATGAAATCGCTCCAACCTGTTTCATCACGGGGGCCCGACAGATTCGACCACCCGTAATTATCGTGACGTAGGTCCGGGACCTCGTGGTGTCGACGGACGGCGAGGATGTAATTTAAGAACTCGTCACCGGCATTTTCTTTCGAAATTTTAATACCGACGTTTTACGCTGTCTCATCTCGTATACGCAGATTTTAGCGATGGCTAAATTCGATACTTATACAATTAACTGAAGGCGCAAAAAGAAAAGAGTCAGAACAATTGTCATTTCAATTTTAAATTTTTATTATTAATTCTTAAAATCACGTGTTCCTTTATCTTTTCTAAATATATTTCAGAGTGTTCCCGGAAATGGCGACAAACTTAAAAGGCTGAGAGATCTCGTAAAATTGAGTAACTTTTGTTAAATAATGCGTGTTTGGCGACGTCTCCTTAAGGCGCTAGGCGTTGATTTCCGTTAAACATTGTAGATGATTACGTATTTCCTGTCCCCACACAAAATCGCGCAATGTAGGCTCAGTCATTGTCTACAAATCTCTTCATCGTCCTTTAATTACAAACTCAGTCCATTCAGTCATCATGGACGGCTACACACATGTAGGGTGCATGCAGGCAATGCACCATAGGTAATGCTAATGAAGCTGGAGGGCGTCATTTTGAACACTTATTGCAGTAAAAAGAATTCAAAAAAATAATTTTTTCATTCTAATAAACCTTATCTAATCAACCTTATAAAAATTAAGCAACATTCAACAAGATTAAAAATTAAGAAGACCGAACATAAGTTACTTACATAACAAAAGTTGTTTAGTCTAACCAGATCTATCATCCTTTTAAGTTTGTTGGAAACATTCCGGAAACATCCTATATACAAATTTCAAATAGAAGCGATCTTTTTTAAACAAAACTGAAAAAACAACACTGAAAAAAAAATTCTTGGTAAACTTGTGAGATGCATTTAGTATACTTTCTTTTGAAGTATTTGATTATTATTACCGATTATAATAATAATAACAAAATATTTGTAATAATTATAAAAGAGGAAATTTTGTTTAGTTGAGCCAACAATTATGTAATACTTATTATACGTTTAGTTGAAACTGTTTACCAAGATGCTTGGTAACATATTAACCAAGCTTGGATTTTTATAACCAAGCCTTTCTTTCAGTGTAGAAATCAGAGTTGGCACTGTGTTATTCCAATCGCCTTTATATAGTTCTATCTCAGGAATGACCTCAGGAGTTTTAAAGTACTGGACGGGTTTAGCGAACCCGCGAGCTTTGTCTCGATGCCAGATTTATATCCCCGCTAATGGAATCATCTTCGTCGGGAGAATTCCAGACGCTCGATGCACCGTGCTTTAAATTACAGGAGAAAAGAACCGTAACACGTGTATGTGTGTATGCGTGTATGGCACGATCGTGTCGATGGGTACGAGGCGAGAAAACGTGGGTACGGTTTTCGTTACGATTTCGACGAGAACCAGACGCGCTTGTTCTAGGGTCGAACTCTCGACCGAAGTCTACTATTCTTTATGAAGTATCGTAGCAGAAAGAGAGGGAGAAAGAGAGAAACCAATAAGATATATTCCATTCGACCGTTCGCGGGTTGATTTATGACAGCCTGCGTTCGCGTGCCGGTTCGAAAAGAACCAATGTTTACTATGAGCGCAAAGCTCGCGCTATTTTATGATAGCTTTTATAAACCGGTTTGCGATCATTTTTAAGCGTCCCTACTTTTATATAGTTCCGTAAGTTTAGGGCGTTCTACGAAAACTTTCTTTGACTTTGTACATTTTCATTAAATTTGTACAAAAAACATTTTACATCTTGCTAGGACATTGATTTTGACAGGATTGGGAAGGATTTTCCAATTTTGGATTTTGATTATTATAACTAATTTTTTTTATTCTGTATTTTGTTTTATTTTATTTAAATTATATTAAAGGTCCAGGCTTATATAAACAGCATCATTGCTGATGCCTCACTTTTTGAGGTGCTGCTCTTAACTACACTGCGATTATATGTTTAAATGTATATTTTTGTTCTGCACGTCAATAAAGCTATTATTATTATTACGCAATCCGGCGACTTATCGCTCGAAATTTTGGTACGTTTCTCTCGTATAATTTCATGCTTTCCGCAGTCGATCGTTGACTGCAACGTTTGCGGTAACGAAACTCGAAATATTCCCTTGTACGCAATCGGAAGTCGGCATAAATCTTGAACGAAATCTCGTTAAGACATCGTAAAATACCAGCTTCTGAGAATTGCAATTTTCCGATTTATATACACGATACGCGGATTGAGGAGTTTCATGATCATTATTTGATCCAATTTAATGCGACGGGAAAAGAGAGGGATGTTCATTACGGTAGCTTTACGAGACCTCTTGTAAACCGGTCGTCTAAGAAGATCTTCGCACCGCCCGATCGCAAATTTCCGAAGGTTTTAGAAGAAAAAGAAATGCGATAGATGTTGAAGTCGAAGCTCCCGATTGATCTTATATATGGCCCTTAAATTCTAGAACGAAGCCATAAATGTCGCGCGATAATAAAGCAAACTGGAAATGTTATCTTCCGGATTAAAGACTGCTGTTCTCTTTCGCTTATAAAATATCGTGAATTTTTTTTCATTCCAGGGGACGTTCGTCGCTGCTTCTGATTCGATAGCGGCGTGTTGCATGCGTGTGGAAATAGTGTTTTGATCCTCGATTGAGATGAAATTGGCAAGATAAAGGCTATTAATCGGCTAAACGCGAGATTACATCCCGCCGTTGAGAAAATAGGCGCGAATTTATAGCGAGCCCGATATACGTTCGAATGCGACTGCGTCACGTTAATTAAACGCGAAGGAATATCGGCGTTTACACTGCTCTCCCTTTTATCGAGCACTAAACTCTACGTAATGTCAAATTTGCACTATGAATGCGTTCGTGAATATATCCTCGTTCATGATCGCGGTGACATTCCGCGTCGGCGATCGAAATCCGCAACCGAGATCTCCAGCTTCAACCGCAAGTATACGATCGTAAAATAGTTAATAGCTAGATTGAAGCGATACGGAATACTTCGCACGTTCGACGGAAACTACTTTTCGATATTAAATTCTGCTACGTACAAATTAGGATTTATAAATAAAGATTAACGTGCGGTTCGATTATTAAACGAGCATTCCACTGAATCCGGCACGTTACGTTAACGTATGGTAAAACGAGCGTACACTGAGAAAAATGGTCTGATTACATGAACAAGATATATCTGATAGAAAGCATTCTGATGAGACAAAACAGAATTTCTGGTTGTCGTGATTGGACTCAATTTTTTGTAACTAGAACGTTTGATAGACTTAACTATAAGAATTTGATTAGTATTTTCCAGTTGAATTAATAAAACTTCTAGTTACAAAGGAACGTGCAACCAGAATTCTAGTCAACGTTACCCGCAGCGCACTCTAGCAGTTTTATTATTGTGCGAGTTGGGCGAACATTAACAAGAAATTCTGGTATATTTAACAGGAAGAAATTAATCATGCTCATCTGGTAATTCCTAAAAGAATTCTGATTTGTTCATTTTTCAACAGACATACTGGTTGAATTTAACATTTCGATTAATGCAATCAGATTTTTTTCAGTGTACACTGAAAAAAAATGCTGTTGCTTCAATTAAACATCTACGTCACGGGCTGCCACAAACATAAATAGTTCATTCAATTGTATTATGATTGGACCAAATATTTACATTATTAAAAGAATAATCTAGATATTTGGTCCAATCATAATACTATTGAATGAACTATTTATATTTGTGGCAGCCCGTGACGTAGACGTTTAATTGAAGCAACAGCAATTTTTTTCTGTGTATGTACTTAGCATGCCGGATTCGGAGGAATGCTTGCTTTAATTACGCGCATGCATTACCGAGAACGCGTGCACTTTGTCCTACGCGATCGGTTATTTATAAACTAATGCGCGGGCCCTTTGGACTGCTTTACGCCGACTGCGCTCCGCTCGAAATTTCGCGACCCACGCGTACCTAAAATCGACGAATTATTAGCATGATGTAGCCCCGAAATATGAAATTCCTCCAATATCGACGATATCCCTCGCAATTTATTCTCGACTGAGTGCTAGCGAGCGAAATATGCGCGAACGAATCGAAATAAATGCATTTTCCGCGAAAAATTACGCGTTTGTCCCTACATAAATCAGCAAAATAAATCTGTAAATACAGCGCAATATATATAAATATTTCCGTTTAGAAATTTGCATTGTTCTACATGCAGAAAAAGGATTAGTCAACGAAGCTAAAATATAGCTGTGGCAGCTGAAATGTGTCTTTAAAATAGGGACCGCTAATGTCGTTGCTGCCGAAGCTCAATTTATTAGTTGCTAAAATGTAGGCACGCAAAAAATATTCGCTACTAGAACCAAATAACGTTTACTGCTGCAAGATACAACTAATAAAGTTGTATCTCACAGCAAATATATTATAATAGCCAACTTTTAGCAGTGACAGAAAAATTCGAACCAGCTACTGACATTTAGCTGATATTACTAAATCAATTCTTTGCGTGTACCTGTAAATGACCGCGACAATGTGGTCGCCAGATTTTTGCTTTTCTTTCTCGCAAACTATCAAATTGTTTCTATAATATTGTCTCGAAAGACTATAGTTTCTCTTCAGTCAAGAATATGGTTTCTCTTCAGTTTCGCTTATCCCGATGTGTCTTCTCTCGTTACGAGCGTTTTTCTGGCCTGCCTCGGGATGCTGAGGGAAAATCTTCTCACGATAGTGATCCTCCGAGAGAGACAAGACACCGACGGACTTGGACGGGAGCGAGGGTGCGCGTATTTCTCTTTTTCATCGACGCAACAGGTGACG
Source organism: Aphaenogaster floridana (assembly GCA_003063835.1). NCBI lineage: Eukaryota > Metazoa > Arthropoda > Insecta > Hymenoptera > Formicidae > Aphaenogaster > Aphaenogaster floridana. The sequence goes on from NJRP01000029.1 coordinate 935,615, forward strand.
CGTCGACCCGGCGAGGAAAGTCCCGAGACCCGAGAACCCGTGAGATTCTGTGACCCCCTGAGGGAGGGTCGGATATTAATCGTCGCTCGCTGTATTCGTCATTTTTTATTTCCCTCGGCTTGTAGACGTGTATTCTTCCTCGGACCGAGCCCCTAGGTAGCGGAAGATTCGTTCACGTGGTCGTTAGGGTGTTTCAAAGAAAACAATCTGCCTCGAGACTCACCCCCGACGTTTTCAACAGTCGTTAACAGCAGTACGAGAAAACAAGCGCATATGTAGGACGTCCCGAGAAAACATCGATCAATGTTACTCTTACAGATGTTCGAGATCGCAACTTCTCTTACGTTAAAATTTTCATTACTTCGTTGGATATATCGGGAATGATGCATGAAAAAGTCAATCGATAACCGATTGTTTGAAATTCAAACGCCTTCAGAAGGCGTTCTATTGGGACTAATTATGCTTATTAGCGATTAATCCTAGAACCATAAGCAACGTCGATTAGGCATCGAAGATTTTTAATTTTTAGAGATAGGTACTTTAAAAAATGATAATTAGAATAAATATATTTGCATAATATTGAATTTCATTTCATTTGTAAATATATACTGTATCAAACCAAATAAATAATAAAATAAAATATATTTACGAAAATGATTGAAAAATACAATTTAAATTTGATACTGAACAGACGCGCGTATGCTTATTCTTTGTTGGATTTCTAAATATGGTCATCTCTCTTTCTAGGATTAATAGAATTTATCATCAAGATAGACCGTTTGATTTTCCTTGTTTCGGTGCTCTTACATCTTGTAAACACATAAGACAAAGAAAAACGACGATCAATACTACTTGCTTGCGAGATCTCTGCGTGTTAACAAAACAGCTGACTATTATTGTGACTGTCAAATCGCGTCGAGCATTGACACTGTGATCGCGAGGATTTTTAAATTTTTGAAAAAAAAACTTGGTTATAAAATATATCGGAACACATCTTGATTACAAAACTCGCGTCTTCGTTGTCAGTTTGCATCTACTTTCGGTCGCTTCTTGCGGTAATTATCTTTTCATTCGCACTGCGCTATCTATATATAAACTGTACATTTTAAGTGTAAATATCTTAAATATACTGTGTGTTTTATTACCTGACAATTTTGAAAGCTCACGAACGCCGATGGTCGAAGAATACAGCCCCGTATTCGGATTTACGACATCGGACGATTTCGAGTCGCGTTAAAAGCGACGAACGCCGTCGTTCCCGGACGGGAAGCACGTGCGTAAAGCTTGTGCGTTGACTTGCACGCTGGTGCTCTCAGGGCCGTATTTCAGCGTAGTCGTGTCTAAAACCGTTGGTCGACGTGTCCTCGGCGAGTGCATCGCGTTTTCGGGGTCTGGCCGTCGGCCAAGCGACGGGAGACTCTTCTCGCGAAATAGAGAAAAAATACGACGAGGTCGGGCGACCGAGGAAAAGGAGGGAACGTGGAAGGAAACGAGCATTTTGCTCGTCCATTATTGATACCGACATAATTGCGAGTTTGTTTTGACTCCCGAATATTTTCTCTCAGCTTTTACCGTTTACATAATTACCCTTCCTTTCCCTTTCCATCGTTTCTGCGCAGTGATCGAACTGAAAGATAATCGTTCTCGTTGTTTCCGAAAAAGTTGTTGAAAGACATTTTCCGTCCACGTGCTATTTTATCCCGGCATAGAGGGGAAGATAAATAAACTTTCCACGGTTTCTGTTTCAGGAAGTCACCCATGCCACGATTACATTAGCTACGTATGCCCGGTGTTGAGCGAGTCGAAATGGCGACGAGGATCTGCATAATCTTCGGAATCCTCGCTATCCTGGACGTTGGACTTACGCAAGGATTTTCGCGAGGACGAACCATTCGGCTGGGTAAGGAAACATGACGTAACTCTTACATATGATATTTCTTACGGATGATGATTTTTATTTGTTGCTCAAGATGATAATAGTATTTTATACCTTAACATTGAATATATACATTAGTTTAAAATAGAAATTGTGTTTTATATTTATATTATTAGATTTTATATCTGAGAGCCTTACTATCATTGATATTTAGTTTTAATATTTTTAATTGTAATTGAATATTTCGATAAGGATTTGGAGATTTAAAACAAGTGAAGATACAGGAATTATAAGAGCAAAGATAGGAAGTGTAGGTTTAGCAGCATTAATAGAGATTTCAATTTAAATTCAGTAGAACAAGAAGACCAAAGATCTTTCTTATCATATCTCTGAGATGATAAGAAAGAATAGAGCAAATTTAAAAAAAATATGCGAGGCCAAAGAGCATTATCGAAGTATAATAAACATTTGCGAGATTTGTAGATAGATTTGTCAATTTTAAATTTTGACTCGGATCATTTAATAACGATGGAAACATCTTTTGAACTTGTTATGCGTTTGAACTTCATGTAAATGAGAGAGAGAGAGAGAGAGAGAGAATTTGCGTAAGTTGCACAATATTACGTACATAACGACCAGAGATTAATACGCAGAACGTGCCGCTTATTAATGCTTTAGTCGAGTTATATTTCGAGAGCGTTTAATTCACAGAAGCAGCCTCACGACGTTTTCTAGGAATATTTGCAAAGAGAGATGAAAGTTCGGCTGCATGATGGAAATTCCGTAAACATTATGTTTAAAAATAATGTGGAAATTGCGATAGAACGTCGAAATTATCACGTAACGAAATTTTGTTATTTATGTTAAATTTCTTATCCTGTTATAATTTATTTTAATTCATCGGGGTAAATTCTTATCGTTCTCCAGTAAAATCGCAAGCAAAATTAAACGAGTAAATGCCACGAGACGCGCCTGGTGCGCGGTCGTAGCGAGCCGAGGATTTGTAAAGGAAGTCCGTAACGTCATTTCGTTCCGTTGGTATTTTCGTATCGAAAAAGGAACAAGCGAGACGAGGTATGGCTAGTGCGAATCGCGCGACGTAAAAAATAGCGCGAGGGAAGAAGCGGCGCGAGTTCGACGAGGAAGCTAGTGAAAGCGAAAGAGCGAAAGCGGAAGTACGAACGAAAAAGGAACAGCGCGTAGAAACCCTGGAGGAAATATTTCCAACTCGATCCAAACAGATTACTCAGCGATTTATGTTAACTCCGGATGCTGAGCGAAAGAATTTAGCTTTTACACGGAAAGAACGGTTTTGCTGAAGTATCTGAAAGTTTAATCAGAAACAGATCTGAAGTTAATTATTAAATTAATTAACAAATATAAATAAAACATAGTTAAATAGTTTTTTGTGTGTAATATACTTGCGGAAGCATTCACCAATATGTAACGGAATTTGACAACTTTTGCACATATATGCTGATGGCTTCCTTATTTTGAGAGTTAAACTAATAATTTGTTTTAACATTTTTAAATTTGTGATTTTAACGAACTTTAAAAATAAATAACCAATTAAGGTAAATTATATTCGACAACAACTGGCTAAATTAATTAAAAATCTTCTTACTACATTGCGATCATGGGTTTTGGTTCATTTAACGAGTAGAATTTTAATAATTTTTTGATGCTAACAAGCATCTATATCGGGGAAGGGAAGATCTTATAGATGCTAGTTAGCATAAAAAAATTATTAAAATTCTACTCGTTAAATGAACCAAAACCCATGGTCGTAACACGTAGTAAGAAGATTTTTAATTAATTTAGCCAGCTGTTGTCGAATATAATTTACCTTGATTGGTTATTTATTTACTGGCGTAAGAGAAGACGTTATCTGAATTTTATTTAAAAATAAAATTTTTCGTATTACAAATGTGTGTAGCCGGACTTTGTTGTAAGTCAAATAGAATGCACACGGACTGCAATGTGTTAATAATACGGAAGAACTATTCGCGCGTGGTGGAATTTCGTGAAATCTATACCGAGAGAAACGTCGGCTCTGTCAGGCTTTCAAATGCAGCGCTTGATCCTGGTTTATTTCCAGTCACGTTGCTCCTAGGCTTCGTAGCTACGATTTAATTATCGGCGCTTGCATTCTCGGGAAACTTCGTCAGGGAAAACGCCACGTGCATACATATCGCCGCTATTTAAATCGTAACTGCTGGCACTCGGTTGCAGTCATCGATGCTCAAGGGAAGCGTGACAGCACGATTACTTGCTCGGTCTCCAAAATTGTAAATCGCAAACCGCCGACGGAGAAACACGCGCGGTAATTAATTAACGCCAGCGCGACGATAATTATATCCCACATGGATATAATTACGGGTAATGCGTGTCGCACGCAGCGATTATTTATCCTCGCGATAGTCATCCAAAGAGATTTATCACTGATTCCATTTAATTACGTCTAAACCTTCATTAGGATAAACGTGAAATTCACAAATTCAATTTATACGATTTAATTTATTTCATAAATCTCAGGATGATAACCTTTCGAGACATCGTCACATCTTCAAAATTTCAGGACTATATATGGCCGGTATTCATAGTCCGTTCTTATATTTAAGACCATCTTAAGTACAATCTTAAGCTATCATAAACCAATCACAGAGTCGTATTAGCGTCTTAGGGTTGGTTTTATAATAGCCATTACCGTAAGAAATTGGCCAATCATAGTCGATTTATAAAAGAATAATCGACTGCGATTGGCCAATTTTTACGGTTACGGCTATTATAAACCAACCCTTAAGACGCTAATACGACTCTGTGATTGGTTTATGATAGCTTAAGATTGTACTTAAGATGGTCTTAAATATAAGAACGGACTATGAATACCGGCCTTATGACTTTTCAGGATATTGTACGTCCATCATAGTTTGGACTGGTCATCCCGTAGACCTTATAGATATGGCAATATAAGCAAGAATGCGTCCGTACTTCTCTCTCCAAAAAGTCCAAAAGTACGTTTCGCTCATGCTTGACATATATTATATTCACGCGCTATATGTTTAATCGACATGCACAATGTACATTTCCGGACACTTTGAGAAAGAGAAGTACTAAGAAGAAAAGAGAGAAAAAGTACGTTTCTCTCTCCAACCTCCTTCGGACATTGTTTCCTATGCAGAAACTATAGCAACTGCCAGTCCATATCTATAAGGTCTATGTCGGTGCCTCTCTATTCCGCCGATCTTGAAACTATTACGTAACGTCGCGATGTATTCAGCGTGCGATATGCGAGAATGGTGCGTGGGCATTCATTTATTGTTCTAAACAATGGAAATGTCGATGACGAACGCTGAGACTACTTCTACTGTTACCCTGGTCAAAGAGGAGGGAGGCGCGGTCGAAAATTTCGACCGACATCACACATCTGGCGAACAGACACGGCTTTGTACCGGCGCTGGTGTGATTTTCACTATATTCCGTAGTTGGTGCGTGCTCGAAAGTAGAGAGTTTCGTTGGAATTTCGGCGACGGCGGCCACGTGCGTAAACGCGCGTAACGACGTAAACGGGGTCTCGTTTCGCCTAAATGTCGGGCCGGGCGCGACGGAGATTCGTAATACCGCGTCCACCGACGGTGGGGCCCCCGTCGACGGTGCCCCGATTATTTTCGACGTGCTCGACATATATATCTCGCCGGTGGCGGATTGATGTTTCGGTAAATAAATACCGTCGCGGTGAACGGGCGAAACGGCATGGCACGTCTCTGTGTGGCATACGATATGCGTATGAGCGTTATTATGATTGAGCTCAATTGTCCAATTGCCCGGTCATTGAATGCCGAGCCGGGCTGCGGTGCCGCTATTACCGAATCGCCGAGCAACGATACTCTCCCGGCCGATGGCGGATACGAAACGCCATTTTCTCGGACTAAATTCAGTGGCGGGAGGGGCCTCGCCGACGCGAGAGCGGCGGGCGCGTTGAGAGCCACTGCCAATCTTTTGTCTATTAAATGTATTCAACAGCGTAATAGCGGCTGATATTACCAATTGGACAATGAAAGAGATGGCAGCGGAGCGCGATTTACGGGGGGTAGCGGGAGGAGCGGACGAGAGACAGCGGCGAGGACCGGGGGGGCCGAGGAGATTTCGCCAAGAGATCTCGGCTGGTCTTGCCAGTTGATCGAGCGTCACTCCGTTTTTCCGCTGGACCCGTGCCCGCATCCACGCTCGTCTCGCTCGCTCGTCTCGCTCGTTCGCTCGCAGATCAGGATCCTCAGAAAAGCGCTCGTCTCCTCCGACGGAGCTCAACCCGGAAAACCGTATAGACCTTATAGATGTGGACTGGCAATACAAGCAAGATTGCGTCCGTACTTCTCTCTCTAAAGAGTCCAAAAGTACGTTTCGCGCATACTTGACATATACCCAGGAAGAACAGAAAATCATAACGACGTCAAAATGACGTCAAAAAGACCTCAAAATGATGTAACAGGCGTCATTTTAGCATCTTTTTGATGTCATTTTGACGTTATCATGACTTTCTGTTCTACTTGGGATATTATATTCACGCGCTATATGTTTAATCGACATGCGCAATGTACATTTCCGGACACTTTGAAAAAGAGAAGTACTAAGAAGAAAAGAGAGAAGAAGTATGTTTCTCTCTCCAACCTCCTCCGGACACTGTTTCCTATGCAGAAACTATAGCAATTGCCAGTCCATATCTGTAAGGTCTATGCGGAAAACCGACGCGGAAGCACGCACGACTCTGTCCTCCTACCGGCGATTCAATCTCGGAGCACGAAACAAGCTCGGCGCGTTCGTTAAGATAACGAACGCGCTTATGAGCGACGGTCCCTCCCGATCTCCCGAGAGTCAGACGATCCGTTTCGAGGTGTAATTATGCGGGCAGATATGTGCGTACCTGGCGATCGTTTCAGGCTGCCGACACCCGTCAAGAGTCCCGACGTTTCTATCCGCTCTCTGTCTCCCGGCCCGTGAATCTCCACGTCCTTTTTACCCCGCGCTCGCTTCATTATGAAAGGACCGCTTCCAGGACGAAGCGGAATCTTAATTAGATCGTCCAGCCAGTCTCGTTGGCAGGCCTCTATCCTAGCGGAGGCCCGGATAGTTTGTTAACGCGAACGGACGATGCGTTAAAACGTGTAACAGGGACTCTCCCTGATCCTGCGCGACTCATCTCGCTCGGTTCGCCATGGATCTTTTTTTATCTCGAATTATCGGGTCTTTTGTCGAAAGAGGAAGACGTCCGTCCCCGGCGAACGTTCGTTTCGTCTTCCTCCGGACAGAGGGAGATCAACATAAAATCCCGACGATCTCAGCCGTCAAACGCGCGCTACGCAGAATAGAACGAGGTAATTGGATCGACGATACCCGTTCGTGCCGTGAAGTATCGTTAACTTGTCAACGACGGAAAAAAGAACCGTCGCCCGTCCGTGAGAGAATCATCGTCAAACACGTTTCAATCATGAAACTTTGCGCGCACCGTCGGATTTCCGCGAAGAAACGAAGAAACGATCGCGGAATAGTTGAACGTTCTATGAAAAAGCTTCTTGTGTAATGAAGAAAGAAAGGTCGGTCGCCACGGCGTTTTAACATTTCCGCGCGGAGAGATCGCGCCGCTCAGCACAAGATGGAATTATCGTGTCTAGAGTTTCTCCTTTTTGTCGAATCATCATCTCGCGTAAGATCGACCGCTACATCGGCGGCATGAAAGAGATCTGTCTCTTTCTCTTCCTCTCTCTCTCTTTCGTCTACGAATGAAGACGCTAAAAGCCGGACGCGTGGGACGATCGTAATCCGACACCGCGGGGCACTTCTTCGAGGTCGAGGGATCCTTCTCGCCTGTCGATTTTTCTTTATTTCCTCGGCCACTTCTAGAGAATAGGCTCGTTTCGTGAAGTAAGACGATAGGCCTCGACACGAACCGGCAGTCGTGATTTCTGTCATCGTTTAGGGTTCGAGAACCGCTTTACGTTGCCGATTAACCACGCGAGTGATCCATATAATCCGGCGTGCTCGGCTTCTGCTAAAAGTCTTCGACGTTGTTTGATTTTGCGAATCGTTTGTTTATTCGCGCCGTATCACGTCAAATCGTTTCTCCGCGGATCCGTTCACCGTCTGAAAAAATTCGTCGAAAAATCCCGAGTCCAATTGTTAATTCTTGCGAAAACTGCGGAGTTCTCTTGCCCAGTTAACACAATTCTCTCCATTTTTTAAATAATTTTTTGAATGCGAAGATTCTACCAGCGGTGTAAGGTGTTTGTTTACTAAGGCGTCCGATTCGTTTCCGTGAAAGCGGAGAAACAATGAGCAATTAAAAGAACGTAAATCACGACGCTGGCCACGCACGGTATCCCTACGATCAGCACTTTATATCTCGACGACTTCTGGCTATTTCGGGCGAAGCGAGAGATCTGGTGCCGTCTGAGGCGAGCGAACGATAAATAAAAAAGGCTCGTATTTGCAAAGCAATATAAAATTATATGTAGATCAATAAACGAGCAAATAGGGTGTAAATATAATATTTTTATTTACTTCGAAGATATTAACACTAAAGCTACCGACGATTTATATATATACCTATTTCTACCGAACCGGATTATATGTATATTAAGAAAAAGTTGTGAAGTCAATTGAGGAAAAGCGATAACATTGAAAGAATTTTTATCAAAAGTTTAAAAACGGTCATTTGACCGGCGCGCGGTGGTAGGTTTAGTGTTAATAATGTTCGGAATGTTTCGACTTTGCTGAGTCTTCTTTAGCCGCAAAAAGATGCAAAATTAATTACTACAATATTTTTTTATATTAACACCCTATTTAATCGATTGGCCCTATATCTAATTTTAAATGTAAAACGATTTGATCTGATAGTCGTATAACTGTATAAGACGATTATATAGAGAGCTTCGAACGCAAAAGTCATCGAGATAATGTAAAGATAACAGTGCTCCTTTTGAGTTTCTAATCTGGCGCAGATTAATTTGTGCGTTCGAATAAATTGTGGGGATCGGCAGGGCAAGTTATGCGAAAATATTTTTGGCACGACTCGTCGGGAACGACGACGGTAATCCATCTTACCAGCCGACCTCGTCTCGTCTCGTCTCTGAACGAGGCAATCGTATCGCCAGCATTCAATGCTCTCCGAATTTCTTTTACGGATGAAGATGCAAAAAGTCGAATAACACTGAGAATCGATCGAATGTTCGCCGTCTTACCTTATTCACGATTTACCGTAATTCAAAGTATAATCCGACTAGTACTGATAAATCGGTTCAGAGGCGGAGGCCGATTTATCCTTACCTGTCCGATTATCCTCTCGAGTCACGTCGGACGAGCAAATAAGACGTAACGTGGCGAACGTTTCTATTCGTGTCCATGATAACACGACTGGTCTGACTTGAATTACGAGAAGCCCGGTATATCTGTGACAAAATATTATTTATCCCGTATTGGAGTGATTTCATTTCCTAGTCGCGCGCACGCGAGGAAACGGCGGTTATTTATGAAGCCGTCCGGCACTTGGAGAACCGGTAGCCGCGCCTCCGTTTGCGCGGAAACTTTGATAGCGATTTACGAGCGGCACGTGCTGCAGCAGCGAGATGTACCGAGAGCTTCCCGAGAGAAAGGGGGAGCCTAAGAAAGCCTATGTTAAAAGATCGGGGCTGTGTTATTGAAAGATTATACGACGCTCTTCGCGAAGACGTAGCGCGCGAGGAGACCAAGGGACGTTGAGGAACGAGCGCGGGATAGAGATCGTTTCTCTAACGCGGCCGCTATAACTATCACTATCCACGCAACCACGACGAAGGAAAACGCTGTATACGTCAGTTAGACAGTGCGATGTGTCGGGGTAAAAATGCGCGCGTTTCAGGCGCGACACGAGTAAATAAACGGCCGCTGACGTTGACAAACCGGGGGTTTTCGTCGTCGCGCGCGGCGTTAATGGCTAATGGTCCCGAACGAGGTGAGCTCGCTATCAAAATCAAAATGGAATTAATTATTTCGGAATATTTCCAGCAGCTTGTACCTGCAAAATAAGTCTTGCTTACGATCAACATTTTTTTTTATTTGCTGACGAAGTCAATTCTCGTTCCCTTCTTAACCCTTAATCCACGACCTGTGTGAAGTTAGCCCCCCAATGTCGAAAAATCAAAAATTTTCTTTTTGCAAACGTTTGCCCATCGTTTGTCCACGAATGCCCCGTTGGAATTTTTGTTTGCCTTTCTCTAATTCAATTTTGAGAGGGCCAACTTCACACTGGCCCCCCAATGTTGAAAAATCAAAATTTTTCTTTTTGCAAACGTTTGCCCATCGTTTGCCCACGAATGCCCTGTTGGAATTTTTGTTTGCCTCCCTCTAGTTCAAAAGTTATAAGCAATTCAATTTGGGGGGGGGGGGCCAACTTCACACTGGCTCCCCAATGTTGAAAAGTCAAAAAATTTCTTTTTACAGAACGTTTGCCCATTGTTTGCCCACGAATGCTCTCCGTTGAAATTTTTCTTTGTCTCCCTCTAGTTCAAAAGTTATAATTGAACTATAAAAGAAAAAAATAGAAATTAATATCCATATATTGTACCTCATGAGTTAAAGGGTTAATGTACGCTGTGAACTCTTTATTTACACCGCAAACAATAATATTTCTGGACGCTGTGCGCAAAGATGACGCGGCAAACGAAACTCGCTGATCCGTTGAGGAAGTTTGTTGAAAGAATGGCAAACGTGTTGAATTCGCCGGTGCTCTTTTTTTCTTTTGAAAAATTCTTTTACGTGACGTAATGTATCTGCGTTATTTCGCCGCGGGAGTAAATCTGTATAAATATCCAAAACGTGCCGAAGCTCGTTACCGCGACCGAAAGCTCGTGGCGAGGGAATGCTGAAGGCAGAAAGAGAGGAGAACAACATCGGCAAAAGTGGCGCGAAGCTCTTGAAACATTTAAGGCTATTCTTGGCATCTGGCTCGAGGCAGATGGCCGGCTGTGCACCGAGAGGAATCGATCCCTAGTTTAGATATTGGACCAAGTCACGATCCGATGTGGTTTAACACAAATCGGGATTTTTGGACGATGTAAAAATGTCCAGGAAACAGAGATCTGATTTCGGAGGCGACGGAAAAGTATCAATAAGGATGGATTAATTTTTAGAGGACATTATTAGGTGCAAATTACGATCTCTACAAGAAAGAACAATTTTTGCTAAAGTATGTATTTAAAAATTTAGCTAGATACAGATCTGAAAATAATTATGTTGAACCATCAAAATAGTAACGTAGGACTCAAGTATGATAATAATACTGCAAAAAGTTTTGACGTTCTAGCAACCAACTTGAGTGTCCAATATAATTACTTTGATGATCCAACATAATTACTGTATCTTACTAAATTTTTAGATACTTTAGTTAAATTTTTAGATACTTCTAGCAAAACTGTTCTTTCCGTGTAGTTTAGATATCGGTCGAAAGCACGATCCAGCGTGATCTAAAGCGAATCGGGATTTTAAACAACGTAAAAATATCCAAGAAACAGAGATCTGATTTCAGAGGCGACGGAAAAGTATAAGGATGGATTAATTTTTAGAGGACATCCCATGAAAATAATTATAATTATTTTCAGATCTGTATCTAGCTAAATTTTTAAATACATACTTTAGCAAAAATTGTTCTTTCTTGTAGAGATCGTAATTTGCATGGGATGTTCTCCAAAAATTAATCCATCCTTATACTTTTCCGTCGCCTCTGAAATCAGATCTCTGTTTCTTGGATATTTTTACGTTGTTTAAAATCCCGATTCGCTTTAGATCACGCTGGATCGTGCTTTTGACCGATACCTAAACTACACGGAAAGAACAGTTTTGCTAGAAGTATCTAAAAATTTAGTAAGATACAGATCTGAAAGTAATTATGTTGGATTATCAAAATAATTATATTGGACACTCAAGTTGGTTGCTAGAACGTCAAAACTTTTTGCAGCATTATTATCATGCTTGAGTCCTAGATTACTATTTCGATGATTCAACATATATGTTGAGTGCAAATACAACTTGAGTGTCTAATATACGATTTTGATGATCCAACATAATTACTTTCAGATCTGTATCTTACTAAATTTTTAGATACTTCTAGCAAAACTGTTCTTTCCGTGTAGTTTAGGTATCGGTCGAAAGCACGATCCAGCGTGATCTAAAGCGAATCGGGATTTTAAACAACGTAAAAATATCCAAGAAACAGAAATCTGATTTCGGAGGCGATGAAAGAGTTTCGACGAGGACGGATTAATTTTGGTAGGACACCCCGCGCAGATTACGTCTCGGTGCGGAATCGAAGGAGCGCGTCCCGCACCGAACTTCGCGCACCGGGTCGCAACCGCCGATGCCACGTGCCCCGCATCTGTTGCTGTCTCCCCGAAAAAGAGCGAAACGAAGCGCCCACGGCGACGAGCGACAATATAAACTCGATCAATTTCCGTCGAGGGCTCTTCGCGAGGCACAACGACGCGTTTGTACGCGAGAACGGTCTCGGCGCGAGGATGTTTAAAGATTCGCGAAAAGAAAGACCTCCGCGCGAGCTAGGATCTCGATTGAATTAGAGTCCCCCCTTTCTTCCTGGCGCTGGTCTGGAATAACTCAGGAAGCAGATCCGCTGAAACGGACGGGAGAAAAACCTCACCGTTTATCGTCACGAGATCGAGACGAGATCGACGCGAGTGGCGCGATCGTGTCTCGTATTAATAATCAAAATTTCAATATTGCTCTCTCGGAACTCGCGCTGATGATGAAGACGCGCCTCGTAGTACTATTAGCGGTCCTAATCACGGGGCAATTCACCGGGGAAGAAGCGACAGCAAGGGGGGTTCGCGGGGGGATAGCTCTAAATATAGTTCCCGACGCATTCCGGGGACGGAGGGGCGAAAAGGCTCCAGATGGAACGTCGGAAGGGACAGTGTCGCGATTCACTTCTGGCCGTCTTCCAAATGGCTATACTCCGAGGTCCGGCCGGTCGGCCTCATGAATGAGCCGCGCAGGAAAATGAGTTTCCTTGATCAAACCGGCGCGAATATTGCGGGATAGGCAGACCCGACGGACCCGAGCCAAGCACCGCGACCGTGTCGTTTTGCTCTCTTTCTCTCTTTCTCTCTCTCTCTTTAGGCGCAAAACATCCCTGTCCGACTTCCGCGAGTTCTCGCGACGGCGATTATTATAGATCGTCGCGTCGACGGGCCGAATCGATATAAAGCGACGCGACAGAAGACAAATGAATACTGACTAGAATTCCTCAAGTAAAAGATTGGACATCGTCTGTCATTTTTAGACTAACTATAATACGCTTTTAATAATTACAGTTTAGTAATAATTGTAGTTTCTGCCTAAGTAATTTTCTATTAATAAAAAATAAATTTAATCGAATAGTTTATATGTGCAAATATTATTATTACTCTATAATAAGTAAATCTGTAAAATAAATAATAGTAACATATAAATTTCTTCGTAGTCTGAAACATATGGCGGATCAAAAATTGCCTAAAAGTGTATCTAAACGCTTACTTGATGAATTCCAGTCAGTATTGATTCGTCTTTAATCGCGTCGTCTCTACATGGAAAGAATGGTTTTGCTGAAATATTGAAAAATTTGGCCAGATACAGATCTGAAAAATAATTTTGTTGGATCATCAAAATAATTATGTAGGACGCCTAAAATAGTTGCTAGAATATCAAAACTTTTTGCAGCATTATCATTATGTTGGAGTGCCCTACATAATTATTTTGATGATCCAACAAAATTATTTTTCAGATCTGTATGTGGCCAGATTTTTTAATATTTCAGCAAAACCGTTCTTTCCGTATAGTACTGACGACGAAGTTAAAATTATTTAATTCGTTTCGCGATTGATTTATAATCCGCTTTGAACGACGCCGTGACGAATCACATTAATTCTTTACGCGTAGGAGGCAGAAACACAATTAGCTTTAGGGGATCGCTCGATGTGAAACTACAATCTGAGGAATAAATCACGAGTTTCATTTCGCGGAAATCGCTTACGAAGAAAAGCGGAATAATGTGCCGTTCTCTTCACTTTATCGTTAACATCGCGTTGCGTGTAACGTACCCGAGGGATACAGATTGAATGCGTGTTCGCTGGCATAGTATATTTATACGACCCATAATGGATGCATAATGTTTACGTTGCAGATGCAATTAATCCCGACATTGTAGTGTCCGTGGGCGAGAAGCTCAATCTGCGATGCCAGCAAAACTTCAACGTCGAGACCTCAACGTGGTATAAGGACGACGAAGAGTTGCATAAGTCGACCGCCAGAATACGCGTGACCAAGCAGTTTTTGAAGTTTAAATATGTCGGGGTGGAGGACGCGGGCGTCTACGGCTGTAGATTGGAGTCGAACGAAACCATCGAGTGGAGGAACGTGACCATGCGCGTCGAGATATTGCAGAACGACGGCTTCCAGAACGAAGGCGAGGACAAGAGCGGCGCGATGAACGTCCTCAGACCGGAAGACGAGAGCAACGATCTCGAAACCAGAAGTGAGTTATCCGATGACTCCCACTCGCGAATCTCAATTAAATGTGACATGAACTGTCACGTCAAATTGAATCGTAATATGCAAGTGCGACCGTGCGCTGTATGACGCAATAATTCTTTCCGCAGACTTGCCCGAGACGCGGTCCTTGCACCTGGAAAAGCTGGACGCGGACCTGGACCTGGAGAAGGGCGAGAACGACGCGGAAGACGAGCACAACCACAGGATCCCGGAGATCCCGCCCTCCTTCAACAAGACCGACGATATGCACACGTCGGTGGTGAAGCCCGCCGGCAGCACGATGCGATTGAGATGCCCGAGCGTGGGTAATCCCAGGCCGAACATCACGTGGCTGAAGAACAACGAGGAACCGAGGCGGGATCTCGGTACCGCGATCCGCACCAAGTGGACCCTGAGGTTGGAGGATCTCGTTACCAAGGACAGCGGCAATTACACGTGTATCGTGTGCAATTATCTGGGCTGCATCAACTATACCTTCAAAGTCGACATTATCGGTGAGTAGATGCCACGATTCTCCGCTTACTACGCGAGGTTCGGTCATTTCGTGCCCCATGCATCAATTTTGAGCCGCGTCCGCGTGATTATGCGAACGCACGACTCGTGCGCGGACTGAAGATCTGCTAACGAAATCACAGAGCGTTTCCCGCATAAGCCGTACATCAACGAGGACTTCCCGAAGAACATGACCGCTCTGATTAACAGTACCGCGGCCTTCAGGTGCCCCATTGTCTCCGATCTCGAACCGTATATACAGTGGGTTAAAGTTGCCAAATATCCCGGTGATCAAGAGAACTCGCCCAATGGGACTCTGCTCCAACCGCAGGTACAACCGCAATTTTTCGCGGTGATGGTGGTGGAAGATCCTGGGTCTTGGTCCTCTTTATCTTAAGTTTTTCTCTAGAAAATTCGTTTAGTCAACGTAAATGGTTCTTCGACGTGCTAACTTGTAGGGTGTAGGGTGGACTAACTATCTATCTATTCTCAAAAATTATTCTCGGGACGTCAAAGGCTATCAAATTTTTACAGGTATGGGCGAAGAAGATTCTAATTTGTGATTAACGAACTTGATTATTTTATTTTATAGCACATCGTTTAGGAAATATCTTCGCAATATCTGCTCGGTTACGGGTCTTCTTATTTCTCTATACTTTTTATTTTATTTTATTCTAGTCTGTCTTATACATAAAAATCAAAACAAGACATTGACATCACAAACTGTACAAACAATTAAACGTGATCTTTAATAAATGCTACGAGACATATAGTGTATTACACGATTTATTTTATATATAAATAATAAATCTATTTTATAACTTATTAGCAAACGGATCTGGTTCACACATTCGTCTTTTCTATATTACAAACTTTTATCTTTACACATATACCTTTCTGTTTTTATATTTACTACACGTAAAAATATTTTAAGTAACTTGGACACGCAGCTGAATTCTCTGTGTATTTCTTATTTCGTCTTCTCTACAGCTAACCCTAAATGTTGAATGGTGGTTGAGTTTCTTTTTCTCTGTAGAGACAGTACCGCATCGACCGATCCTGACGAGGCCACCACGAAACAGCACGGTGCTTATCGGAAGCAATGTTAGTATGAACTGCCAGGTGTTATCCGATGCGCATCGTCATCTCGAATGGTATCACGGTTATCATACCTCTCTCGACACCGTCAACAATCAGAGCTTACGGGTGGAGGTCAAGGTGGGCGCAGCTTGCATGCAAACTCGCTTTCTCTCAATCTTTGCTTTCTTTCGCTTCGAATCGCTTCAAATTTGAATCTTTCGAATATCGCTAATTTAATGTGGCTCTGTGCAGTTCTAATATTTATCAAAGAAGCAAATTTTTAAATGTGTGCTTACGTACTATATATCGCTGCACGATCGATTGATATCAAATGCACGATTAATAATAATGTTTCGTTCGAATAGCATGGAATAGAGGTAGAAAACCCGGAAGAACTGAAGCTATACAACGTTACCGAAAAGGACGAAGGATGGTATACGTGTATTGCTCAGAACACTTTAGGAGAGACGTTTAGCAGCGCTTACCTACGTGTAGTCGAAAGTGAGTATATTATAACCCAATTTTATTTTAAGTCATTAAATGTTTTCCTACTGTTCATGAGAACAAAAGTATTTTTAAGTGGACTGCAAATGCCAAATAAGCTACATTGATTCTGTAAAATTTATTCAGCACTGGACGAGCAGAGAGTACCGCTAACCGCGAGACCACAGATCTTGGTGAACGTTCTGGCGGCTATTCTGTGCGTGTTCTTCGCCGTTGGCGTCGTCGTGGTAATATACATCTTCCATCGACTGAAGCGCGAAAAGATGAAGAAGCTCCTCGCGATAGAAACGGCGCGAGCAGCGGTTGTGACGCAATGGACCAAGAAGGTGATTGTGGAGAAGCAAAAGTTGGTAAACGCGCAGAACACGATTGGTGAGGAACTGCTAATGCCGGTGGTGAAGATCGAGAAACAAAAGTCTACCGTCATCGCCGAGGACAATAGCAGCGACAACGTGTCCGAATACGAGCTACCGTTGGACAGCGCTTGGGAATTGCCGAGGGAATATTTCGCGCTTGGAAATACCTTGGGCGAAGGTGCGTTCGGCAAGGTCGTCAGGGCTGAGACGAACACTGGTAAACCTGGAATACCTAGTGTCGTGGCGGTAAAAATGTTGAAAGGTAAGCAAATAAAAACATACACCCATGATGGGGAGAGAGAGAGAGAGAGATGTATCTTATATATTTTATACATGTCTATATTCTCGTTTCCAGAGGGTCACACGGACACCGAGATGATGGATCTAGTTTCGGAGATGGAAATGATGAAGATGATCGGCAAGCACGTGAACATCATCAATCTACTGGGTGCCTGTACTCAGAACGGTCCTCTGTACGTCGTAGTGGAGTTCGCGCCTCACGGCAATCTACGAGACTTCCTCCGAAACCACAGACCCTCTTCGGGGTACGAACCGACTATCGGACAAGAGCCGAAGGAGCGGAAGACCCTTACGCAAAAGGATCTGGTCTCGTTCGCGTATCAAGTAGCGCGTGGAATGGAATACTTGGCCAGCAGAAGATGTATTCACAGGGATTTGGCGGCTAGGAACGTCCTCGTCAGCGACGAATACGTGCTGAAGATCGCTGACTTTGGTCTCGCCAGAGATATTCATTGCCACGACTACTACAGAAAAACGACGGATGGACGGTTGCCGGTGAAATGGATGGCCCCAGAGGCTCTGTTTCACCGTGTTTACACCACTCAATCCGACGTGTGAGTATCCAGAAATAACTCTCCTTCATTCAATTTTATTTAATTATGTTGACTTAGTTCACGTTTCTTTCACGTTTATTTTTATCTATTAACATATTACAATTTCCTCTAGATGGTCGTACGGGATTCTGTTGTGGGAGATCATGACGCTGGGCGGCACGCCCTACCCATCCGTGCCGTCGGTTGAGAAATTATTCCAACTACTTAGAACAGGCCATCGAATGGAGAAACCGCCTTGCTGCTCGATCGAAATGTACGACATAACTTTATGCGCGATCTGATTGTATAAAGCATTCGACATACGGTTCATCTCTGAGGGAATATATTTCTCGATTCCTTGCTTGTAGATATATGCTCATGAGAGACTGTTGGAGCTATCAGCCGAAGGAAAGGCCGACGTTTGTCGAACTGGTCGAGGATCTCGATAAAATATTAACGATAACAGCGAACGAGGTAAGTCGCAGTATCCGCATGTCAATAAATAAGCAGCAAGATTTTTGTAATAGTAGCAGTCTTGATTTTACATGCTTCTCTGATGTCAGGAATATCTGGATCTCGGCCTGCCCCAGTTGGACACGCCTCCGTCCAGCCAAGAGTCCAGTGAGACGGAAGAGGAAGGCGAAGAGAAATTTCCACAGCTGTTGAGTCGTGTACTCGCCGCGAAGAATGTCACTTAGACGAGGTACTCGAGATAACTCCAGCCGACTCGCGAACAAAAGTATTCAGCGAGAGCGAACGGAGCGGACACGATGGGAAATGAACAGATGAGGAGTCTGAGCGTGAGAGATAACCACGCGGAAGATAAACGACTGAAATAAGCGAACACGCCAAATAAAATAAATCAGTATTGACCTGTGTAGCGCGTAGAATTAAGACGAGTGCATTAATCGTGAAGCGGTAGCGTATGTCAGTAGCACGTATTTGCATATCGATAGAACTGGACATTCTATGTCGCTGCTGTCTCTCGTAAACTGACATATGCTAGGTTCAGGATCAAGACGAAGGAACGAATTCGAGCGACGAGCGGAAACTGGAAGGACACCAATTTTCGCCGCGCTTTTGTACACAAAAAAGATTTGTATATCGCTTATACAGATCTTATAGGTATTCGTAGATGTAATAATTGTGCCATGAATCAGTGCCTTGCAGAGATATCGGATGACGATAAATGAGGAGATAAATCATCGCGACAGGGGTATTCGTCCATATGCTGAATCATGTGGATCGAACGGATATCAAATGAGAACATGCTATTGTGTTTTGTAACTAGTCAATTGTGGAAATTGTACGTTTTTCTGTATTATAGTAGCTGGTAGATTTTTAACGTTTTTACGCGGCTAGCATCAGCGGACGGCGACCGTAGATTTTTTTATCGCGGACAGCGAGTTCTGTAATAGTTTTTGTAAAAAAAAAAAGAAAGAAAAGAAGACTCGGACACGCGTAGGGGAATGAATGTGAGAAGAAACGAGCATCGTTTCGAGAAGAAAATCCAAAGTATCGCTGTAAGTTTTGTAGTTGTATCCACAGACTTCTATATACTAACTAGACTGCTCAGTTCAGTTATTTTGCATATGCTAGAAAGAGACGGAAGCGCACCCGGCTGCCATTACTAGTTCCGATATATGGATGTGTGTATACACTGTCTGTGTACCACGTGAACTGAGTGTATCATGTGAATATATTGTCCGTGTGATTTATACATGCATTAGTATAATCGGAACGATAAATGGCTACCCACATTTTTAGCAACAAGGATGGCAACGGAGTGAGCAGTCTAGTTAGTACATAGAAGTCTGTGGTTGTATCAGTATCGATCGCGACACGTGTATAAATGGGAGAAAGGTGCTTAGAGGTAGATAATTTATTTCTCGTATATCAGTATCAAGCATAGGTACGTCTTCAGGATCTTTCTTTTTTACGTAATTTTAAGATATGTCGCACGAGCGGCCCTTTTGTAAAAAGTGACAATAATGGATTTACGCGTTAGAAGATAGTTTTTTAACTCGCGACTTGTACATACCGGTGTTTATTTAAAGATTATTTGTTATCCAGCATCTGAAAGTAGAGTAAAGACAGGTAAATTAGCGTTTACCTAAGGTACATAGATTTTATGTATAAACTGTGTAAAAAAATCATCGCAATGTGAATTTCATCTTCAATAAATTGGTCGATCTGTATCTCTCAAAATAAAATAACACTTCGCGCCTTTGTTACTTCTCGAATTTAGGCATCAAAAGGATATCGAGCAGCGTCTTGATATTAAATTCATTTCTGCAACGTTATAATCTTTATCTTACTTAATAATATCCAATTAATCTAAAAATAGAACTGAAAAAATTAGAAACACGGAAAAATATCAGACAATGTCTTTATTTTTGCGTTATATAACGTTACAAAATTACACACAGAGAAAAAGCTCATAAATAAGTCAGCAAATTATGCGTAATCGTCAAGATATCAAGATTCATCATTGATACGCACACTCAAAGTCTTATAATGAGCCACAGTATAAATACATTCGAGAAGCAAATATCATCACGTATTAAAAGAAGTCTTTCGCGATAATATTGCAATTAAAATTTTATCCGATGTAGATTTACGTAATATCCAGGTAACAAGCTGACATTATTTGTCGTTTTGACGTTTTGTCATCAAAGATGTCATTTTGACGACAAATAACGTCATCTTGCTATTTGGGTAATAATTCATGCAAATTCGTCACGGGCTTTCGGCTTATTTGATCAATTGGATCGAGGCATCATTTATCGAAGTAAGATTTTCTATTCGCGACCTGCACTCGTAAATTCAGAGAGAAGCCTGACATGTCCGCATTTTAGATAGAATTTGTTTAACGTCTCTATGTGCATTGATTACGTAGGAATGAATACTTTTGGAAGATACCGTTGTGTGATTACGATTCTATTTGTGTACATTTTTTTATTTTTATCCCGTGCTATATCTATACAAAGTGTAATTGTCTAATAATGTATTACACAAAAATAATTATTAAAAATCAATATAATTTTATAATATGAAAAATAAGTAAAATCGCGAAATCAAGTATGCAAAGTTAATTCTTTAGGAGAGTGCGGTGTAAGATGGAGCCAGAGGGTAAGATGGATCCATTATATTTGTAATAATTTACTACTATAATTATTCGCGCTACTTATTAGAAAAATACGTGAATTAACTAATAATAGTAACATTCACTACATTTTAACATTCTGAAACATCTGAATTATTGCTATATTATTTATATTATAAACCCAGTGAGAAATGAGGTCGAAAAACAGGTCGGAAAAACGACTATTAGACGTCTATGTCGTCTAATAGACGTCTAATAGTCGTTTTTTCGACCTGTTATTTCTCACTGGGAAGCGACAAAAATTTGTGATTTATTGAACGCAATCCTGATATTTTTGTAAAGTTTGAAGAGTAAGGAAACGACAAGGAAACAACTGTTTCATATGTCACAAATGCCTGAAAATAGTTTGCTATAAAAAAAACTTTAAGAAAACAATTTAAATACGTTGTGTGCATGCTTCTCTTTGAGTTGCGTTTAAAAACCTTAACTTAACCCCCCAAGGAGAACAGAAAGTCAAAATAATGTCAATTTGACATCATATTGACCAAATTTATGTCATCTAAAAATCAAAAAGACATAATAAAAAAAGGAGTCAATATAAAGTCATTTTTAAGTCTTCATCTGAGATCGAAATTTTAATCTTGATGAAAAAATGACATAATTTGGTCAATATGATGTCAAATTGACATTATTTTGACTTTTCTGTTCTCCTTGGGTCGACAGGCATTTATTAATCAATCATAATATAAAAATCTTCGCTCTTTTTGTTCTAATTAGTCAATTAAATGCTACTCTACCCGTCGAGTAGGATTTTCGAACCTAGCCCTGATGAGATCAAGGTTCAAGTCGCTCGGTGGGGGCGGCGCCGCGATCAGTTCGCCTCAGTCCGTTTTGTTGTCGTATGAGTAACGTTTAGTCACTGAGTTGTTTTTCAAGCAGATTTTTAGTGAAACTCCCTTAGTTCCACAAGTCGCTCGCCGTGGTCCGTGGATCGAAGTGTGAGAATGCCGCGGGACTCGCGGATCCTTCTCACAGAAGTCCGCGACGAGTAAAAGCTGGCGAGGCACCATCGTGCGATCACGCTCGTGATTGAGGTTAGAGTCCGATAACCCACTTTCCGCTCGCAGTTAGCTAGCGCAACCGTTGTAATCGCAGCCGCGTATCCTTATGCATTTGTAACGGCGAATTGAGCCGACCTGTTCGCATTCTCTCGAACCTCTTGTCTCCTTGAGCGGTTATCCTTCCGTTCTCGGTTTACAATAACCTTCGCGTTTCAGTAACCTTCGGTTATTAATATCCATGTTTAATTAATGAGACCGTTATATCTGTTGTTACAGATAACATCTCTCTTTGTTAAATGGTGATTATCGATGCCATGGAGAGAAGGATAAAACTGAAAACTCTAAACAGTCACATAACATGCAAGATATGTCGTGGATATTTGATTGACGCTACTACAGTTACCGAATGTTTACATACCTTCTGCAAGAGTTGTTTAGTGAAGCATCTGGAGGAGAAGCACACCTGTCCGACATGCCAAATTGTCATACACCAGTCGCATCCGCTTCAGTACATCAGCTTCGACAGAACTATGCAGGATATCGTCTACAAATTGGTTCCTGATCTCCAAGAAAGTAAGAATTTTATTTCAGTTTCCAATCTCTTTTTGTACAAGAGAAATTTCTCTTCAATTATTAACGAAAATGTCTTTCGTTTCAGATGAAATCAAAAGAGAAAGAGATTTTTACAGAGCCAGAGGTTTGCCTTGTCCTAAAGATATTTTACCCAATGCTGGAGAAATTGAAGAAGAAAAATCTAACGCGGATGCACACGCGGAATCGGATTATCATCGTACTGACGAACAGGTGATTGCAGCATCAAGGACACAGGTTTACAGAATCAGAATAGAAACTAACGTGTCAAATTTGAAGGTTAACGTATGTTTGGAATGCACGAACTCAAGTTTGAAGACTCTAAAGAGAAGGTTTATCAGGTGTTCGGCTCAAGCTACGATAACACATATGAAAAAGTTTATTGCCAAAAAGGTTTTGAACGGCACGGAAAAATACAGAGATGTAAGTGTACCTGGCGATGATGTGAAAGAATGTATTATATCATTGTCATTCATTAATTCATCTGTATTTCTCCACAGATTGATATTTTGTGCAATAATGAATTATTAGGTAAGGATCACACGTTGAAGTTTGTTTATGTGACGAGATGGAGGTTTCGGGACCCACCCTTGAGGTTACAATATAGATCTCACATAGATATGCAAGACTAACCCTTTCTACATTCAAAATGTACAAAAATTACAAAGGAATCTGTTCCTTTATTTGTACATTTTTCTAGTTACATTCTTATATTAACTGTTGTAGTACTTATATGTTTATCCGCAAAGCATTTGTGTGAAATTTTAGAAAATGATTTTAGTTCTGCGAAACAGGGTGATATGCCGACTTGGAGATGTGTTATTCGATATTGATATAATAGCAGAATTTCATTATTACTATTGCATATTAGTAATAACGGGATTCTACTGTTGAATCAAAGATCATTCTTGTCATGCATCATATTATTATTAAGATATCTTTAATAGCTAAAGATCGATTTATAAATCAAGATTTTCTCAGTAGCGCACTATGTCTGATAATATTTAAGTGTGGTTCGTACAGGGAAGCATCGTTATGTCTTAAAGGAAGACGGGATCTGTATTTTTAATTCGCGGTGTGTAATACACGCGAATCTTTCTTTGTATAGATATTCAATTACCACCGCAGATTCTGTGCCTGCGCGTTGAGTTTCGGCAGACCATCTATTCTCCTGATATGCAGAACCTTGGCGAACGAGTGAGACTTTCTATATTTTACGATGCGAAACAAAACCACGAATCCTCATTTTATGAAATCGTACATTCTTTTTATAAGCACATACCCTACCTTTGTAAATAGAATATTTTTGACAGAACGCGAACGATATTGCAGTAGAGAGAGAGAGACGCAAGCTTTGTATTAGACAAATGAAAGAAATCGGGTCTGGATAATCGGGCCTTTTTAACTTTGTATGTTTATGCGCCGTACATATTCTAATCGCGCCTCAAGTTTTTCTCGACATCGGCTCGTGATTGGAAAAAGAAAGAGAGAGTATTATTCGGTGGCGAAATATTTTCAGAAGATTCGCCATCGAGCAACGCCGTGTCGAGCGAAATGCGTGGCGCTCGTTGCTTGTAGTAAACGATCCTGTTTCATCCGGCGATCGCTGAACGATGACGAAAGGTGTGATTGTATATAAACGTTAGAAAATCGATGCACAACTTTTCGCGAAGTAGCGATACCGCAAGAACGCTAGAGCTTGTACGTTGTACACTGTGTATGCGCATCTTCATAAATTATTAAATAAATATGTTTTGTACAGATATGTCGCTGCTTCGTCTTGTAATCTTTAAGACGTGATTTATCAGGCGTTTATAAGAGACATGCATCGCAGAAATGCGATATGTAGCGAGCGACGATGTGCCTGAAATTTTCGTGACCACCAAAGGGGGCCCGGAGATTATTGAAGAGTGTCGATATTACCAATTATTGATATAAATTTTCGATCGCTGTTAGAAATATCTGAGCAATTAATTTATAATAGAGTATTAAATTCACGATTTATTATTATACAAATGTTTTATAAATGAGCACGCATATTTATAACGCATATATTGCCACAAAATTACATTTTTTTCTATCAAATTATCACTCGGATAATCAAACACGGATGATTATAACAAAATTGTGCAATTTTAAATAAAAAATCAAATATTCTTTTGTCATAAATATATATACATGCCTATAAGATACATTATAATAATGATAAATTATAAAAATGATATTGTATTATGAGCTAATTGTCTAAATTTTAACGGTCACGCAAACTTCCATAAGATTGTCGGTCTTTAACAGTATCTCATCGGTGTCTTAATCATCAATGGCCATGGCACACAGAAAAACGTAAGCAATAAGACGTAAGTCAGTGTTTCCCAACCTTTTTTCATGTGTTCCCCCTTTTCTAATATCAATTTTTGTGGCGCCCCCCCCCCCCTTGGAATTCTTATGTCGAGACACTGAAGAAACCCATAAAAATTGGCAGCACAAAAACAGGAAACTGACTTATTGAAAATTATAGACACAATATACTAACATATATATTACTGTAAGTATATTTTCAGACTTTTCGTTAATGTTGAGATTAAATCTATTAAACTTTAATAGATTTTTTCTTCAATCTACATTTTTTTTCGTGCCCCCCCTTCGAATATCTCGCGCCCCACAGGTTGAGAATCACTGACGTAAGTAGTAATTAAATCGACCAATCACAATCAAGCGGTAAGGCGATAACGTAAGCAATAGCAAATCAAAAACGTTGATTTTCTTAGGGCCATGGCACACAAAAAAATGTAACGCAGTAAGATCTAACTTAAGCGGTATCTACAATAAGATTTAAGTCGTAAGACTTAAGCATATCGACCAATCACAGTCGAGCATTCTAAAAGTAAAACCGCAATTTTGATTGTGATTGGTCGATTTCTTAAGTCTTGCGACTTAAAATCTCATTGTAGACACCGCTTTAGGTACGCAGTAACTTAAGCGAATCGACCAATCACAATCGAGACTTAAGAACGCCATCTTAAAACTCAAAACTTATGATTGGTCGATTCGCTTAAATTTAAGTTTTACTGCGTAAGTTTGTTTGTGTGCCATGGCCCTTACTGTTTATGTCTTATCGCTTACGCTTTTGTATGTGCCATTGGCTTAATACGCCGTGAGTTCGCGCCCCATTTGAACAACGGGCGCGCGCATGCGCACTCCCGTTCGCCCGGTTCCTTGATTCGTTCTACGGAAAGAGCGGGGAGATCGAGTGAGGCGCACTAACGGCTGGCGACCGGCCGGATGCCCCAGTCTGCGGGTCCGCTTCAGTTGAATGAAAGGCGTCGTGGCGGTTGTGTCGGGAACGCGTATTCTTCGTGCACTGTTTGCGC
Source organism: Aphaenogaster floridana (assembly GCA_003063835.1). NCBI lineage: Eukaryota > Metazoa > Arthropoda > Insecta > Hymenoptera > Formicidae > Aphaenogaster > Aphaenogaster floridana. The sequence continues at coordinate 961,455 of NJRP01000029.1, forward strand.
GTAAAAAGCCCTTCTGCTGCATTTTTCCTGCCTCGCTGGGCCTCGGGCACGCAGCTCGCGTCGCGCTCGTGGAGAATGAGAAAGTGAGTAAGAATCGATTTTTCTCTCTCTCTCTCTCGCGGTGCGCGCTCCGATATACGATTTTCCGTGCGCACAATTTCTTTTCGCCTTTCGCGGCGTGAAGAGGAGCAGAAGCGTGCGACGTGCGCCGATACGTCGCGGACGGATCTACGTCTCTCCTACAAGGACTGCTCGGCGCAATTGACCAGAAGCGGGCAGAACTCGCCGGAGGTTGCTGGCGATCCCGGGGAGATCCACGCAGCGGTCGCGTGCGACGAACAGGCGTCGATCAGCGTCGATCAAGTTAGATATCATTTATCTTATTTACCCTATCTGAAAGACTCTCTCCAATCGCGTCGCGAACGAACGAACGTATCGCGGACGTGCGACTACAATATATAAGTACGTGAGAAAATAAGGTAAAAAACACGATTACGCAAGACGTGATCGTAGGTCGTCTGCGGCGCGTAGATAAGAGGGGAACGCGATGATTCCGCTCTGGACCCCGATGTTCCCTCCCGCGCGAGATCCGCGCTTATCGCCGCGATGACGACGAGGAAGCGCTACTTCAAGTTCCGTGACAGCTCCGTTTGCTGGACCGTGTAATAGAACTTCATCCAGCTGGCGCGGCCCAGTTTTTGCTCACTCGACCGCGTTAGAACGTGATGAGGAAAGTGTAACAGCTCGTACAGCTCGAAATTGGTGCGTCAGAGAGAAAATGTCAGCGTGCTTGGTTAACCATTTAGTTAGACCACGTTGCGAACAGTCTGGAGCACGATTACGTTGCAGGTTAATTGTGGCTTTCGCCGGCGATTGACGAACGGGTCGCGTGACGCGCGGATGTCGTCCGGAATCTGATGAGGGACATTCACGAAGTGTTATGCCTACTTTCGAAAAATGTATTCGAAATATTTTTTAGGTGTGCTAGCCGAGACAATTTCAAGGATGTGCTAATTGTGGCTTTCGCCGGCGATTGACGATCGGGTCGCGTGACGCGCGGATCTCATCCAGAATCTGATGAGGGACATTCACGAAATGTTATACTTTCGAAAGATGTATTCTTCTTCTTCCACTCCTAGTCCCTTTTTGGATTTCCGTCCCACATAGAGTGGGTCGCTGTACCACTGTTTTGATTCGGTCGGAAGACCAGTTATTGACCTTCTCGGAGATAAGGAAGCCCAACGAAAGATGTATTCAAAATATTTTTTAGACATGCTAGCCGAGATAATTCCACGGATATACAGCTTTGGGCAAAAGTATTAAGCACCTATATTTTCTTCATTGATCTGAAAGCTAAAGAATTGATTTATGGCACTTGCTGTGAATTATTCTTTGTTTCAAGAACCCTTTAAACTTATGTATAATGCCGGCAATCGATAGGAAACAATACAGGTGAAAGAATTTCAGATAAATAAAAAAAATATAGGTGCCTAATACTTTTGGCCAAGGCTGTATAACATTGCCGCCCCAAATGAGGAGATGTGCGAAAAATTGGGTACTTGATACTTCAAAGAGCCCCCTCAACTCTTTCAGTCAGTGACTCAAGTTTGCTTTAAATTGAATCATAACCATATGTTCGTGTAATGTGCTAACTACAGCTTCATTTGTTGTAGTTGCTGAAACAATATTCATTGTTTCTTTAACCCTTTAAGGCCCAGGCATCGATTCCGTTGGAGTAAAATTTAAGATCAACGATCACAATAGTGGCCTGTTTAGCGGGAACACCATTGTTTTACGAATTGAGATAGAGAATCTAGCTCCATATAAAACGGATCAAGAGTATTATATCGACATGAAACACTACTTTATCAATACAAAACATTTGGAAAGAACTCAAAGTGAATGTACATAATTATGTACACTGGGCCTTAAAGGGTTAAGGAATTACATTTTCGTTAAAAAGAACTCGGTGGATGCTGGAAGTCCCTTCTGGAATAATCCACATGGTTAATAAAAATACAAGTGCATAGTATAACGCAAAAATACGCGCACAACATAATTTTAAATCAAAAGAGACATTAACGATAAAATTGTAACACATACATTTTGAGATACCGTATTTTCCATAGACTCATACTTTGTCCAAAATTCGATCTCCAATTTTTCACACATCATATGGGGCAGCAATGTTATATATCGTTAAACTTGTTTCAACTAGCATTTAAAAAAAAATATATATCTTTCAAAAGCAGACGTAACTCTTCGTGAATGTCTCTCGTGAGAGACGTATTTCTCAATTACATTTATTTAAAAATACTAAAGATAATAAGCTCGTTATATGCAAATGCAATAATAGAAAGGAGAAATAGTCAATACTACTCTTGCTCGTTGCTATTGACTATTTCCCCTTTCTATTATTATTTATTTATTTCGATTTCCCAAATTTTTTCGGGATAGATCACCATGCATCCGTTACATGCGCCATGCCGTTCCTAGGTAGCAAGCTGACGTTATTTGTCGTCATTTTGACGTCAAAATGACGTCTAATGTTGTTAAAATGACGTCGAAATGACGAATATTTTGCTACCTGGGTTGTTAGCTCGTCTCCGTACATATCTCTGGAATTCGAGCCTTTCTCTGCATCCCAGATTATCAAATACCATAGACAAGATTGTGATTCGTCAAAGGACGCTTTACACGCTCATGAATGAGCGGCTTTACACGCGGTGCACGACTGTGCCTGTCGCGACGCTCGCACCGAGCGGGGAGTCCTTGGCTCCGGTATGCGCACAACCACGGTTACTCCGTGACGGAGGAGAAGCTCACGTACTCCAAGCTATCGGTCGGCGCAAAAATTCGGTCGAGCGCTCCGACCGGTTTTCTCTCACTTCTTCTCGAAGGTCCGTTACCTCGGCCGATCTGTCCGGAGATGCATTCGATTCTTACCTGAACATCGAAGTGCAGACCTTGCCCGCCTGCTGTGCCGTACGGATATCATTGTAAACAAAACAGATTGTTTGGCACGTCGCGCGAGATATTTTTGATCCCGTGCCAGTAATTACTTCTATTTTTGTCGTCGCGGTTCTACACGCTAAAATCCGGTTTCAAACGTTCGCGAGAGACCGCCAGTGGGAGGAAAAGAACAAGAAAACATGGCCAAAACTAATATTGCAATATATTTTTATTTAACTAATATTTAACAATAAAACACTAATTAAAATACACATATTTAAGTTAAATAATTAAGGAATTAATCTTTAAGTAATCAGATTAATCTTCATTAATCTTCAATTAATCTTGATCTTTTATTGGATCTGTAAACATTATGTTTGAATGAGTTATAAAAATGGATGAATTTTTTTGAAAGTATAAAATGATATCAAGCGTATCGTCTGCTAAAGATTCCATGCTAAAAATTTGTTTAGATCTTAAATAAAACGCTGACATAAGAGCAAATAAAAATAAACTTTCCGCAAATACATTACATATGCAAAATATGTTGCATCATATTAGTCTAATTAATATAGATATCAATAGAATAGTTATAGGCACGCGTTTATTTTATTTTATTTTTTTTAGTTTTGACCAGGAATTTTTATTGTTCTTTTGTTTGCACGCCGGTTTACGAATAAAATATCAAAAGGCATGTCACGTTCGATGTCGACGAATATCACGTCATCTAGATAAGATCGACCGTCATAACACTCATAACAATAGCGAATTATGCAGCAGGTGTTTCTGTTTTTTTCCGGATAAAAAAATGGCGATTTCCGTGTAAGACAAGCGTGGACGCAAATTAAGCTAATGAAGACTCCTACAAAACGCGGGACAAAGCACAGGATGTTACAGATGCACGTTCCCTCTTTATTACACGGAGATCTCTAATTTGGCTAACGTCTTTAATAATATATACTGCTTCTGTTGGTTCTGCGTTCAGTAGAATAAGCAGCTTTGCAACTGTTGTAAGATTCTTTAATATACAGGGTGTTTTAAAATTGCACGGCACTATTTTAAGGAAATATTTTCTAGGTCAAAATGAACAAAAAGTTTATATAAACATATGTCCCAAACTTGTTTATTAATAAGATATTCAAGAGTAAAGATTATGTGTGTTTAACAGTAAAATATTTAAAGTATGTTTTCTCGAAGTGGCCGCCGTTTTGTTGAATGCAGCATTCAGCACGATGAATCCATGTTTTTGTGGCACGCCTTATAGTATCAGGATTATTCCTGATAGTTGCTGCAGCTTCCATTATGCGATTTCTTAATTCTTTTTGCGTACCAATAAGTCTACAATAAACTAATTACCCTGGCGAAAATTGTTAGTGAGAGATTGGGTTTATATCTGTTTATGAGAAAAGTTTTATCAATGGTTATACTATTTATGAAGAGTTTTATAGATGGTTACACTGTTTAGAAACGCACATTGCAAATACCTGCTGACATAACATTTTATAAATACTTACAAAAGTATAATAAAAACATTTGAGACTATGTCATTAAACGCCACTGAAACATTTCATAAGAAACATAGTGAATATCTCATAAACAACTCCATGTTTAAATTTCCATCTCATAAACAATTTAATAAATGTTTTAAAGCTCAAATGAAACATCCCCAGCAAACACAAATGTAGCAATTACATAACATAGATGTAATAGTTATGTTACATGTAACATTTACATCAATGTTATGTAACTGCTACAAACTGTGTTTGCTGGGTTTACTCAACACTTAAGCAAACTTCTTATAAACTTTCAATAAACATATTATTTTCGCCAGGGTAAAGACTTCATCCAACCCCATAGAAAATAGTCTAACGGCGTTAGATCGGGCGTGCCACAGAAACATGGGGTCTGTTTTCTGTTCCTGAACTGCTGCACTAGTTCAGAGTTTATCCTTTTCCTTCCAATGTGAAGTAAAAAAGATAAACTCTGAACTAGTGCAGCAGTTCAGGAATAGAAAACAGACCTATGGATTCATCATGCTGAATGCTGCATTTAACAAAACGGCGGCCACTTCAAAAACATACTTTAAATGTTTTAAGCCAGCGGCACACGGAGCGTTTTTTCCTGCTGGATTGCTTGCGATCTAGTAAATTACTAGAAATCCTGCGTACTGAGTGGTGCAATTATAGTAATTTACTAGATCGCAAGCAATCCAGCAGGAAAAAACGCTCCGTGTGCCGCTGGCTTTACTGTCAAGCATAACCTTTACTCTTTAATATCTTACTAATAAACAGGTTTGAGACATATGTTTATATAAACTTTTTTGTTCATTTTGACCTAGAAAATATTTCTCTAAAATAGTGCCGTGCAATTCTGAAACCTGTAATCGGTTCTTCTTGCCCTCAGTTCCTCGCTGGATCTAACAATAAAGCCGGTATTCATAGTCTTCAAGACTGTCTTAAGTAATGTCTTAAGACGCTAATACGGGTCTGTGATTGGTTCATGACATCTTAAGATTGAACTTAAGACGGTCTTAAATAACTATGAATACCGGCCTAAGTGTATAAACCAATCATATTAAGGAATCTTACAGCAGTTGCGAAGCTGCTTTTTCTACTAAACGCGGTCATTGTTTTTAGGAGTTGACAGACTTCTTCGAATTGCTCTTTGAGCGTCTGATGAACAACGATAAGATAGGCCGGTGACGGCGAATTGGACGTTGATCATCTACTTCCGGCTACTGGGCTATGAGTCATTTATATTATTTTTCGTTATCTATACCGCTCCACCGTATGTTTATTCCGACCGACACCACAAAATTCGCGCTAACGCAGCATCCAAACGATGACTCATATACTCGATAGCCTTCCGACCGGCGCCCTTGTATGCTGCGTGAATTAAAAGCGCGCGTCCTACGCGCGATACGCGAATAATTGTACGCGAAGGTAGGCTGCGGCGGAACAATGGGACGAAGTCGGAGACAAAGCGTCCCACCGCGAGGCATCGCGCACGTCCCATTTACTCGACTTCGACCACAGCTATCTCTCGGTCTCCTCCGTGAACGGCGTGAATCGCGCGAGACGAAGTACCGGAGTCGTGAAAGAGCACGTTTGCCGCGGCATGTCGCCGCAAAGTGACGCTACGTCATTGTCGAGGGAAAGAGGGACGGAGGGAGAGCGAGAGGGAGAGGGAGAGCAGAATGACGAAGGCCGTGGGAGCACGAGGGGAATGGGAAGCTGCGTGGACTACAGAGAACGAAGTTATTCTACCCGCATGTGGTTATATACGAACCGCGCCGGATGAATGTAGACGAAGTCTCTCCAGTTTTCTCGCTCGAGTACGGCGAGCATGAATGACGCCCCGCGATACGAGTGTTTATTTATGATATCGTGATATCGCTTCGATGCGCATGGGTAAGAGTGGAGCGTTACGCTTCTTAAAAGCGTTACCTCTTCATGCCGTTGGCTACGAATAGGAATACTTTTCCTCATGCGTGTCGTGCGCTCGTCGAGTTCGATTCGACCGCGATTCACCGACGATGATTCACCGCTGATCGTTGGTACCCGGAAACGTCGCTTTGACGTTTAATTAACATAGTAATGGCGATCCTTGCCCCGATGGGAAATTTACAACGTCGACGGGACGTCATCTGAATTTGCGAAACGCGTCAAACGACTTCTCGCACGCGACCCGAATTTCTGTGCACGACGCAGCGCGAACCGGTCTCGATCGGTTTCAGAACAGAATGGCTTAACTCTTTGGGGTCCGGTAGGACATATACATGTCCCAGCGTGTTTAAAAAATCATATCAAATATTAAATTATTAAAATCAAATAGGATTTGCTTCAAAGGGAATTGTTTAAACTTTAACTAAAAAATATTGTGATAAATATAATCATAAAATATATAAATTTTAATTTACGTAGTAAGATCGGAAAGTTATCGAACTAATCAAGAAAGATTCGACATGATGCGCAGTATTACTTTTGCATGCTGATTAGTCAAATACAACTGACAGTATAAATTTTTGATGATATTTAAACTATGCATAATGTATAAACGCGCGTAATTTTCAAGCCTTTCGTATTTCAATGATAGAAATAACCGAGGGGTAAACCGCTGATTAAAATTGTGTACACAATGCCTAGTACAATGCCTAGTAATGCCCAAAATTGGGCATTACTAAGTACACAAAGTACACTAAAAGTACACAAAAGTACACTAAAAGTACACAATTTTTGGGCATTACTAGTGAATTTTTTATGTAATGCCCACTAATGTACCCTAGTAATGCCCACTAATGCCCCAAATCTGTACACCGCAATGCCTTCAGCGGTTTACCCCTCGGAAATAACTATTGGTGGAAAAATTATTGATTGATACTTACAAGTGCGCATTATAGATTAGACCGAAGACAGATCTATTCATTCATACTTACAGATGCGCATTATAGATTAGATTTACTAGACCGAAAATTTTTGAATCGTTCTACATATGAAATATTATATACCAGAGATGGCCAAACGGTCGATCACGATCACAAAATAAAATAAACATGCTTATTTCACATATAAACCCTGGTGGAAAAATTTTGCTGAAATTATTCTACGTTTTGGAACACTTCAGCGAGATTTTAGCAAAATGTCAGCATAATTTCAGCGAAATTTAATTGAATTTGAAATGCATGTTTTTTACGAATATTTTCATCGAAATTTAATTAATTATTAAAGCACATTCGTTTTCATCGAACTTTCGTAAAGAACATGCATTTCAATTAAATTTCGCTGAAATTATGCTGACATTTTGCTAAAATCTCGCTGAAAAGTGTTCCAAAACGTAGAATAATTTCAGAAAAATTTTCAGCAAAATTTTTCCACCAGGGAACCTAGATCACTGCGACAGAGAACAGTAGATCGTGATGGGATGAGGAAGCTGAAAGTAGATCTTGGTACTTCTAGTTTGGCCAACTCTGTTATATACATCCCTCCATATTAAACACAATTTCATTAGAATTTGATAATATTTTATTTCTTGCATCCGCCATTTTGAATTTTTATATTTTGACCCCATGTTTGTATTCAGCAATTCCACAAACTTTTAAGAATAGACATATGTTCCAATTAAAAAAAAAAAAAATCGGACTTGTGTGAAAGAGTTAAAGGCACCGTGCACGGTACGAACGACGTGGGTAATTAGGTGCCTACGCGTGTCACACGGTGACTGGATTTTCCGGGAATGACAACGCGGTACGGAACCGCGCCGACTGTCCCGCCAAGGCCATTTTCACGTAAAACAACCAATTGCCGTTCCGAGTACGCCGACGTCGTGCGAAGTGTCAATTTCGCGGAACGCTCTCCGCGTAATCCACTCGGACCGTCTTGTACTCTCGCTCCTTCTCATTGTCGACGGCACGCTTTGCGCTGAATACCTATTTAGTTAATTGAGGATCACGTTCAATGTCTAGAGTTTCTCTTCCAAAGTTCACCACGGACGACTGTACGTAATCCGAGGAGCTTCTATTGTGTGAGTGTAATTCGAACTCTTCTTCTTCTTGAATATAAAACTCACCGCTGTTTTATGCACGCTTTGTTTTCCGACGATGTTTCAGATGACGTCTCTTAGGAGCCTCAGCTATTTCGAAACAATTGAATTGAATTGAAATGAAATGCAAACTCTGTGCGCTCGGCTCTCGAAGAGAAAGAGAGAGAGAGAGAGGGGGGGGAGTTCGTCATTACAAGTGTAAAGTGTTGAACCGATCGATAATCGCGAAGACAGAATTGCGAGTCTCTTCTTCCTTAGATAGCAATCCGAGCCAGCCGGCGAACTTTCGTGCAAATAATGCGTTTACCTCCGATATGGTAACTAGTCAGGATAACTGTTGGAAATCGCTGTTTAAGTACATTTGATTTGAATAGTTGATTTCACGATTTCACGATCGTGTTTCTAAGTCAGCGGATTACGTGACGCGAGAGGACTGCCTCGGTAATCGGGTCATCCATTATTAATCGTCAATGTACGATTTCGTGCATCTATTTGCGTTCCCGATTAGTCCGACAAACATGACACGCATGTTAGCCGTCCATTCTCCATTGACGCTTCTATCATTATCAGCACTGTATGTAGAAGCAGGTCTTTCGGAAAGTAGGTCTTTGGAAAATTATCCTTCCTCGCGGGGACTGTGCCTCGGCGTACACGCAGGGGCGTATATACGTTACATGCAATTCTTTTTTTTTCATATTTAAAGATACCGTAGGCCCGCACCTGTTCGACGGCGTTACGTTTAGTGCGTGACTTTCACCGCTGCAATACTCCGTTATTACATAAGGAAGACGCGAAGTTTATTCAACCGCGAAGGGTTGCAACGCACAGCCCACAGAAAGAATCCCTCCTTCGTCGGAATACGAAACCGCACTTCGGATATGATAAAAAATTGCACGGTAAAAAATTGCATTTATTCCTCATCGAAGCGTTGGCCTCGTCAGAGACGAATTTTTCGAGATAGAAAATTTTAATTTTAATTAAATTTAGATTTAATTTTTCGTTGTGCATTTTTAATTACATTTTACTCAATTTAAATCCATAGTAACTAAAAGAAGAAGAGAAGAATGAAAAACATTTAAAATACTATGGTAAATATTATTTGTTTTCAGAGTTGTGTAGTAACTAATTAAAAAGTTAGAAGTTACATATATAATAAAATTAAACAGTTAATAACTGCAACTTAGTTATTTTTAAATAAGTTAACTTTTATTTTTTTTCTAAGTTAAAATTTTTTTTTTTCATCTATAAAAACACCAATATTCTTTTCTTCTATAAAATCTTGAACACTAGACAATCGATTTTCATGTCCGTCTGTTGTTACTTTGAATAGAAAGAGATAAAGCTTGTTTACTAGCAATTCTCTTTATTACTACGTTGACAAACAATATATCTTTGTAGTTGAAAATTACAATAATAAAAATATGATTACATCAAATATTATCCACTTAAAACACACATTTATAAGTAAAATACAGTATGTTGGTATCATCTTCAGCTCATGTAGAGCATATGATAATGAAGAAAATTAAGCGAAAAAAATTTTGAAATAATACTTCTATTAAAATTCAAAAATTATTTGTAACATGTATTCTACACTTTGCATAATTATAATTATTTATATATTATTATTATAAGTTATTGTAAAAAAATATACATTTTTTCTTCTAGAAAGCTATACTTCTTTATTATTTCATATAAACCTAATTTACAAGTAAAATATTAAATTTACTTATTAGTATCATCCACGTTGCAATAATTTTAATTTTTTATTATTCAAAGTAAATTAATTATAAAATTTATAATAATTATAATTATTTTAATTTAATTTAATAACGCGTTTTAAAATTAACTTTTAATTTAATTTAAATTAATTTAACGTCAACTTAACTTTTAACTAAGTTAGTTTTTGGTTTATGTAATTTTTAATGTAACAAAGTTAATTTTATAGTCCATTAACCTTAACGTAACTTACAATTAATTAAGAAAAGAAACTATTACTCAACTCTGTTTGTTTCTCCTTTGTCAGTAATATTAGAATTTAAAAAAACTAAACGTTCAATTAAAGGTATATATGTATCAGTGTCAAACAAGAAACAAAAGATATTGCCGTATTATATTTCGCGATGTTTCTATCGTAATTCGGCACGATAAAAATTCCTTATCGATCTTCATAGCATCCTGTTGATAGTGTCGAGTTTTATCTCTCACGCTTGTATATTTAATAATTCGAATAAAGTGTAACATGAGAGCGAAATAATACGAGTAATACGGTTATTAAATTACGTAAGAAGAGATGCTCCGTTACATGAATCGCATTATCATGGTATCAAACCAAGCGCTTTATATTTCTTTATACTTCACAAGGAAAAGCTTTTCCTTATGCGATGTTAATTGTTAGCACATATATAATTAGCGAGAAATTGTGCGAACGATCTTCTTGCACGTTCCTAAATAAATCCGGAAGCGGAAAGCTCACGCACTTCGGCGGTCTTCCGCTTATGTGCCCTCGCGGTGCGTTTAGATCGTAATGCGACGGGTCGTTGCGTAACTTTCATATTTTCGCGTTATTATCGTAATAACGTTAGAAAGTCGCGCCGCGCCGCAGTCAAATTGTTTCTCGAGTGTGAACTGGCTTCCCCGCGACAATCGTGTCCATCTTACGTGACTCCCGCCTCAATCTGAATTCATTTAGCGAAACGCGCGCACGGATCCGCAAACTAGAAACCCTCTAATAATGCCCATTTCCGCCAACGTGGATTAACTTTAAACTCGGTTTAATTTGCTCTTTATCTTTTTCTAATTCTTAGAACTAGAGAAGGATAAAGAGCAAATTAAATCGAGTTTAAAGTTAATCCACGTTGGTGGAAATGGGCATAAGAGTCACGAAATAGCGTCCCCAATTTTGATTAGTGCTGCCATTTTTCAGCAAACTAGTAGATATAGGTGGATAATAATATGATTTACACCATATTAGTACGGTTGTATCTGTATTTTAAAATAACCTCAAGTAAAGTGTCAAATAATGACTGGTCTGCGTCAAACAGCAAAAATTCATCAAAAAATAGTTCCCAGATAGCATAATGTCTAAAATCGGGTTATAAGACGTCTTAAAGACATTTAATGATTTTTTATAGACATATTTTTAACAAATATATAAAAGTGATACTTTTCTTCGCCAGTTAACAATAAAACACCAAATAATAAATTAATTCGACCTAACTGGCCAGATATATTTAGAAACAGTGCACTACGTTTCGACCATCAGTTCTGGTCCTTATCAAATGCGTTGATACATCAATCTTATCCAACACATATTATACTAACGGACAATCGACTAATAAATTAAAAACAATCAAACACAAACAACCAAGTCATATATGTAAAGTCAAGAAGTGTGTTCATAAAATTATGTAGTT
>NJRP01000029.1:973635-1000100 GCA_003063835.1 Aphaenogaster floridana
GTTTTTCATTTTATATTTTACTTTCTATGACACATATTATATGTAAGTTGCATTATTATAATTGAATTTATCTGTTTACATTTGCTGTTGTTGAATAAGGCCGTTTGCTTTTAGATAATGTACTTGGACATATGTTATATTTTAATATGTATTGGATAAGATTGATGTATCAACGCACTTGAAAAGGACCAGAACTGATGGTCGAAACGTAGTGCACTGTTTCTAAATATATCTGGCCAGTCAGGTCGAATTAATTTATTATTTGGTGACATATTTTTAAGTTTGGTATACATGTAACTTATTTCTTGTATATGAAACATCACTCTTTAAAAATTAAATTCCGCGCTATGGCTATTTCCGATTTTTACTGAAAAATGACGTCACCGACCTAACTTGACCTAACTTTGACGTTATTTTGTGACTCTTATTAAAGAATCTCTATTGTAAATGAATTCGTGACGACTTGTGACTTTGCCGCTTCCTAAACCTAAAATCCGCGTTATTTCTGTTTACGCGATAACGTATGCATCGAGTGGGTGAACGGCAATGACAATTCGAGTAGGAACGCACGCACGTCTCTGTGTGCGTAGGTGATTTATCTAATCTGCAGCCGTATCGGCCACGCCACCGATACGGCCCATCGTTTGACGACACATCCTCATTAACTCGCCGCGATGCGAGTGCACGATTCCGCGGTCTTCAACACTATACATATGTGTCGCTATATTTACGCGTCGACAAGGATTCGCGTCAGACAGCCGCATATAGGGTGGTATTTATAGTCCATTCTTATTTCAAGACTGTCTTAAGATACTAATACGGCATTGTGATTGGTTCATGACATCTTAAATATGTACTTAAGGTCGGTATTCATAGTTCGTTCTTATTTCAGGCTAATATTTGCTAATACGGTTCTGTGACTAGTTTGTCATATCTTACTGTACTTAAGCCGGTCTTAAATACTAGAACGGGCTATGAATACCGCCCTAAGACGGTCTTAAATATATGATTATGAATACCGCTCTTAGGCCGGTATTCATAGTCAGTTCTTATTTTAAGACCGTCTTAAGTAATGTCTTAAGACGCTAATACAGCTCTGTGATTGGCTGATGACATCTTAAGACTGTACTTAAGATGGTCTTAAATATAAGATTCGACTATGAATACCGGCCTTAGTGTTAATTGCACCGTGCGAACTTTTTTGCCCGTGCTCATTGATACGTCGTCGGGCCTTCGCGCACCAATCATACAATCGCGCCAAATGAGATAACGACGATATTATCAGTTGTATAAACGTTTAGAACGCGCGATTAGATAACACAAGGAGAAACTGATCCCTCGCGGTTCATCGGCCGATTGTCAATATTATTCTGCGCGAGAATTGCCAAACGACGCCGAACCATCCACTTCCGGCCGGGTAAATCAGTGGAAAAGTCGAAGAGGTTCTTGACGTGGGAGGAAATTGCCTAGAGATAATCGAATCCCAGGATAATAGAAAATGTTTGTGGTCACTCTGGAGAAATATTCGAAATTTAATGTAACTATATTATACTACTCGCAGAATTGGAAACAGAAGCAGTTTTTACTTTCTCCGAAATTTTTCGCGCGAGCGAATGATTCTGCGAATAGATCAAGAATACGGTTCTCATATATCGCGTGTTCCTTTCCTAGGTATTTAACATGAGATTCCAAGTAGCAGAGTGACGTTAAAAGACAACACAGCGTTTATTAGACATCAATAGACACTTGTCATCTTTTGACGTCACTTTGCTATCTGAAACCCTTGTTTTACAGAACCGCAACGTTGCTTTCTTCGTACGATAGCCCTTGTCGCATCCTTTCATGCCGACGCCCATAGTTTGGTCCCGCGTCCTTTGTTCGTGCAACCGAGATCCCGGCAGCGAATGATGCACATCCCGCGGACGGAGAGAGTTCGATGTATCGTTTTTATCGCGAACTCGCCCCACATCCTGTGACTCGCGCCCGCACACACGCTCGCACCTACGCCACAAAGTCCGTGAACTCTTTTCCTACGTAAACGAATTAATTTCCCCCTCGGGGTCGCGCGAAACCGAAGGGGTCGCTCCCCCTATGGCTACAGCGAAACGAGCACGGTATGTTGGTTAGAATTCGGTCGCACGAAAACAGCAGGACGGATTCTCTTAACACTGAAACTAACGTTAGTAGCGCGTCCCAGTTATTTTGATCGAATTATATTTTTGACATATTAATACATAATAACAACGTAATAAAGAAAAATATATTTTATGAAATTTATAGAATACCATTTTTTAATACAATGCTGTCAAATTTTAAAAATAAATAACATAAATATTTAGGGAGAAACGTCGTAATTTAATTATATTTTTAATATTATTTTCCATAATTTAATTAAATTTAAATACATTTTATTTATTTATTTTATATTTGCAAATCTGTTTATCTTTAATATATTACAGCAAAATTTTACAATTATTACGATTATTATGAATATACTCGCAAAAGTTTACAAATTATTGTTAAATATTTACAGTTTTGAATTCAGAGAATTATTCATCCAATTTTTCATTCAATTCTGTTTGTAATTCTGCTGATTTACATGTACATGTATATTCCAAGTCTTCTGAGTCACTAACCGTTTCTTCTATAAATTTGGATTTTTTTTCCTTTATATTTTCTAACAATATACGCACACACTGATTCATACTTGTGTATTTCTTGTACACGAAAAGAATGGTTTTACTGAAATATCTACAAATTTGGCCAGATATACATCTGAAAATAATTTTGTTGGGCCATCAAAATAATTATGTAGGACGCCCAAAATAGTTGTTGGAATATCAAAACTTTTTACAGCATTATCATCGTGTTTGAGCGTTCTACACAATTACTTTTGATGGTCTAACAAAATTATTTTCAGAGATCTGTATCTGGCCAAATTTTTAGAGATATTTTAGCAAAACCGTTCTTTCCATGTAGTGTGTATTACACTGAGAGACACGACATTCAGTTACGTCAGTGATGCGAAAAAAACCATCATAATTGTGCGCACTACGGTCATTTAGTTTAGACTGACAAACATGTCAAATTTCGTTCAATTTAGGAATAAGAAGTGTCTACGTCGTCTACTTCTCCAAACTATGCTAAGAACCATGTAAAAGAAAATATACGTAAAAGAAAAAATATGATATAATGCCAATAAAAAAATTAGGAAATATAAATAGAAAACAAAAAAGTGCGGCAAAATTACCGGGGCGTGACTATTCCCGGGTTAACTCCGTCGACCCCGGACAAATGTCTGTGGAACATTCGAGACTACAAACAAGTCACGTTTACCGCAAGAAATTATCTCCGCAAACGTTTTTTGCACTGTCGGCGAAAAGAAAGACTATTAATTAAAAATGTCTACATATGAAATGCAATCACATTTATGCATTATAATTTAACATAGTTTTATTAATTTACTCATTGTTTTATAATGAAAGGAAAAATAATATAAAATGTTTGAAAGTTCAATTTTTTTTTACAAGATAAAAAGCATTAAAGAGTATTAGACACTTTTTGCGTCAAAATAACCTTTATATTTAATCACTTTTTTTATTAATCTAAATAATCTAACTAGAAGTTTATTATAAGTTAAGTTTATTAGTTTATTGTTTAGTTTATAACTTAAGTTCATCATATTTGTAGACAAAAGACTTTATGAACCTAGTCTATTTTTGAAATTAAACAATGCTTCATTATTAACCACAACTGTGTTAAATATAATCCCTAACTTACAAATTAAGAAAAAATATTGAATGAGCCATGAATCGGACTTTTAAGCAGCGTTTCACTGGAATACTCTTAAATCTTATATGTGGTCTCAAACTTTTGGCCGGCAGTGTGTATGTAAGTGAAACGGGTCGCTCTCGCAACACCGACGAAAATTTGCATTACGAGCCGTCACGTGAAAAAGTTTCCTTCTCTGGAAAGAGGCACGAGACAAATTGCGGGCATAAATAAAAGTGTGCAATACGCATCGGCGCGCGAGAATCGCGTTTCATCATCGTGCACCGTTATTTTAGACTCGTGCGATCGTTTGCGTCTAACAGCCGCCGTCCGCTGTTACGCGACTCGCACCATTAGAGGGGTTTCGCGAATTCACGTACGCACGTACGTGAATGTACATACATATACGCACACGACCGCTATCGTCCCCGGGTGTGCGTCCGTCTCGTCTGGCTCGGAACAATCGCGTTACGTTCACCTCTTTCGCCGGTCTCGCTTACGAGAATGCCGTAACTGGTCGGTGACACGAAAGTTACCCGCACACGTTTGCTCGTTTACTTTATCGCACGGTATATCGCGCGATAATTATTATACGACGCCGGGGAATCTCGTATGCGGAGGAGCAAATCCGTGTTGTTTCGCGCGTCTCTGAGAAAAACCGCGTTTCTTTCCGGGCCGCGTCACGCGCTCCAGAAAACGTCACCGCGGATGCACAATCCGGTCGGGGTCCGGAATAATTATCAGAGTGAGAATCCGAGAGCGCCAATTATCGCGGGACCTAACAAACACGCTGAATTGAATTTTGCGTGGCTTTCCGAGTCGATATTTAAAACCGACTATAAATCTCTCGAATGGTTATTTTTACTTCGATAACGCTCCTTGACCTTGCCACGTCTTCTTTTAAATCTGCTAATTCTTTCTTTTCACTTCTGTTTAGTCTTCTTGTTCTACTAAATTTAAGTTAAGAATACAATTGCGCGGATTAAATGCAAATAGAATATGTGAGGTAAAGGAATATGAAATAAATTTTCGAATATCCATTTCCTAAAAATATACACAGCACCTCGACGAGAATTTGGAGGTTCTAAGAAAGTTCTCCTTTAAACCTCAACATTGATAAAACGGAAATAACTATTTATAGTATCAAAGGAGGACAACAGCCTAATATGATACCTCGAGAAACTAAATTGATCCTCCAAGTTTGATAGAACTTACATATCTAATGTACACGGAAAGAACAGTTTTGTAGTATCCAAAAATTTAACCAGGCACAGATCTAGAAATAATTATGTTGGACTATCACAACATATAATTATGTTGGACTATCACAACATATAATTATGTAGAACGTTCAAGCATAATAATAATGCTGCAAAAAGTGTTGACATTTTAGCAACCAATTTGAGCGTCCTACATAATTATTTTAATGGTCCAACAAAATTATTTTCAGTTCTGTATCTGACTAAATTTTTAGACACTTCAGCAAAATCGTTTTTTCCGCGTAGAATTCAAATTTTGACTCGGATTTATTTCCTTTTCTCAAATTAATAAAAAGAAATAGAAAAATGAGAGAGGGGTGGAAGGAGGAGGGGTGGCAGAAGCACCCTGTGTGCCAATAACACGAGATTTCCCGTAGACGCGCGATTGCGGTCAGTCGATTAGATTCTTCTTGGAGGCATCGCCTCTAATCGGTCTAATGTTACGGCACTTCCGGTCGCCGTTCAGCGAGCCGCCTGAATCGCGACGTGAATCATAGCGCACGAGTCACGTCATGACAAAAACGTAAAGCAAACCGTATGTTCGACACGTGCGCAGTCTCTGATTCATGTACTTTGCTCGATCGCGAGGCACAATTTCCGGTCATGAGCACGCGATTGAAATTTCGCCGGGTGAAACGTCGCTTCGCGGAACCGCCGAATGCTCATCGACGAAAACTGCTCGTCGATATTCCGAGCGAAATCCCTGGCAACGCAATCCGCGCACGATATCGGACACGCGTCCTCGTTCGGCGAAATTATACCCCGGTTCGAACCGCTCTCGATAGAAAATTCCTCGTTGCGATATCATGGGCGGGGACACACGAGCGACAATTATGCGGCAGGCATTTTTCGCGCGTTATCAGATCGATAAAGCGCACGGATCGATAGAGCTATCGCATCTTATTCGAGTAATGGAGCCTTTATCAACACGTTGCCTGCCCGGCGAGCTTTGTATGCACTGACAATGAGAGAAAAAAATGGTTGGAATGACAATAATCTTATTATATTTTATAGTGAGTTTTTTGGCCTTAAACATATTTTTATAGTTCATTTCAATATGCAAAATAGAGCACAGTGAACACATATTTATAGTCATCACATTTTCTTTGTTATTATTACCATGTGTATAGTAAAGCATGCTAAGAATATAGTTGCACGGAAAGGACGGTTTTGCTGAAGTATCTAAAAATTTGGCCAGATACAGATCTGAAAATAATTTTGTTAGACCATCAAAAGTAACTACGTGGAACACTCAAACATGATGATAATGCTACAAAAAGTTTTGATATTTTAGCAACTATTTTGGGCGTCCTACATAATTATTTTGATGGTTGAACAAAATTATTTTCAGATCTGTATCTGGCCAAATTTGTAGATATTTTAGCAAAACCATTCTTTCCGTGTACCTGTACCAATATTTGCCAAATATTCCAATTGTATTGACTCTGTAAAATGGTTAATTTCTCTTACCATTCCATATATTTTATTACATTTCTATTTCAAATAATTATAATTATTAGTAAAAAATTTACATGGGTTACTTATACTGTGTCTATATCGTAATTGTCATCAACATAAATGGTAACACTTACTATAAAAATAATATATTCCTAACTAATAATCATTTACTATGTTATTATAGTTCCAAATATCATACATTTTCCTCTCAGTGTGTACGTCTTATACGCCATCACAATGGAATTTTTATTATTATAAGCATATAGTGATAAAATATTATGTAACATGAATAATTGTAGTTACAATTCGATGGCCAATGCGAGCCTGGGGCGCGGTTGTACGTGTGATAAATCAAATTTTATAGTATAAAATAAAGCCTTGTGTCCACGATGCTAGAAATCGGACCGAGATCTCGGACGGAGAGATGGAACAAAAGAAAGAATAAAAAATAAAACAAGAAATTCAACGTTTCAATTTAAAACAAAGAAAATCAAGAAACAGTCAAAAGAGAACGTTGAAAAAACCTGTGTAAAGTTAGCCCCCCAATGTTGAAAAATTTTCTTTTTTGCAAACGTTTGCCCATTGTTTGTCCACGAATGCCCCATTGGAATTTTTGTTTGCCCCCTTCTATTTCAAAAGTTATAAGCAATTCAATTTTGGGAGGGCCAATTTCACACTGGCCCCCCAATGTTGAAAAATTAAAATTTTCCTTTTTGCAAACGTTTGCCCATTGTTTGCCTACAAATGCCCCGTTGGAATTTTTGTTTGCCCCCCTCTAGTTCAAACGTTATAAGCAATTCAATTTTAGGGGGGCCAACTTCACACTCCCCCAATATTGAAAAATCAAAAATTTTCATCAAGATTTTTTAACATTGCGGAGCCAATGTGAAGTTGGCCCCCCCAAAATTGAATTGCTTATAACTTTTAAACTAGAGGGAGGCAAACAAAATTTCCAACGGGGCATTCGTGGGCAAACGTTTGCAAAAAGAAAATTTTTGATTTTTCGACATTGGGGAGCTAACTTCACACAGGTGTTGAAAAAGGTAATAATCACACCATTCAAAGAGGACATAGTAAAAACAAAAAAGAAGGACTCATTAACAACAATGACTGTTGAACAAAGGCAAGGGATCCAACGGTGTACTCAGTCCAAAGGCTACAAATGAAAAGGATCTAACAAGTAGAGATCGAAAGTATTGAATTGATAATATTGAAAATCGCAATTGCAGTATGATTATTTGTACTATAAAATTTGATTTATCGCACGTGCAACCGCGCCCCAAGTACTGTATTAAATAGCGTCTATGTTTTATTTTACATTGTTATCTAGCTATTTATATCATTTAAAATTTTATATTAGATGGCATTCTCATCTCTTTTATAAGCGCTTTGAAAAATTTTGATAGCCTGTCACCAGTGTCACCGGTCACTGGTGATCAAGGGCGTCCGCAGGATTTTTTCCAGGGGGGGGCATGATTCAAAATATTACTTCCAGAATTAGAATACTTATAATTTGAAATTTATACACCTTTTGAAATTATAATTCTATGAATTAGGGCAAAGGTTAGCACAACTTTGTCTTTCCTTTATTCAAAGGGAGAGCAATTGCTAAATTTTTTGCTGATTCCAGGGGGGGGCAAATGCCTCCTCTTGCCCCCCCCCCTGCGGACGCCCATGCTGGTGATCACCATGACAGTCAACGCGTTAAAGTTTCACAGCGTACAACCCGATAGCGTTCAACAGAAACCCGACTCGACCGCTCGAGTTTATTTAACGTCGAATCAAGATCCGCAAGTTGACGCTGCGCGGCAAGTGGCTTCGTCTGTGATTCATTGCAGACGGTGCAGAGTGTAAAGTCGAACATGAACGCGACACTAGGTTTCCTGTGAGGCGATTAAAAGCCGCGTTGTAAGATCCAGTAAAACGCGGTGCGTTCCTACGTAGCCCCCGCGTAGCGACGTGCGAGTAATAATCGCGTGTCTGGTACGCAATGTATATACATACCTGCGCACGACTGCATTTCGCAGTCGTTCGTAATTCGCGAGGTAAATCGCACCGTTGCGACATATTACGCT
The DNA here is from genome assembly GCA_003063835.1 of Aphaenogaster floridana. Lineage (NCBI taxonomy): Eukaryota > Metazoa > Arthropoda > Insecta > Hymenoptera > Formicidae > Aphaenogaster > Aphaenogaster floridana. Next base: position 982,199 of record NJRP01000029.1, read on the forward strand.
AACGCGTCAACGCGGCACATTTTCCTTTCAGATTCGGAGACCGGGCTGACCACCGTTCTGCTTTTCGGACGCTGAGCGAACCTCGATCCGCGGCGCCGCGCCTTGCGGAAACGCGAAGGATTAATCGCGAGGCCACGATCTAAAACGCGATGGGACGACGATAGCGGTGTTTCGGTCACGAAGTTCAAAGTTGTATCGATCAGCCGGAATGGGGTCTGCAGTCTGGTGGCTTATCGCGGCCGCCGCCGTGATAATCTCGACAGAAACAACGGTAGCCCTCGAGGGACCGAACGTATGCACCCGACAGGATACGTAAGCATTCGAGGATCATGCCCAGACAGCACAAAATACTAAAAGATGACGAAAAGATGACTTAAACATCTTTTCGTCATCTTTTAGTATTTTGTGCTGTCTGGGATATTTTCAATAATTTATCCGCGAATTTGCCGTACCAAACGTTTGCTTGTTAAACGCATACCTGAACCTTTTCAAGTAACTTTTATTCATTCGATTGTCGTAATAAGATCATCTGATGTCGTCTTGATTGGCAAGGAAGGTGTATACACGGAAAGAATAGTTTTGCTGAAATATCTAAAAATTTGACCAGATACAGATCTGAAAATAATCTTGTTAGACCATCAAAAGTAACCAAGAGTAGGACGCTCAAAATAATTGCTAGAATATTAAAACGTTTTGCAGCATTATCATCATGCTCGAGTGTCCTACTTATTGAGTTACTTTTGATGGTCTAACAAAATTATTTTCAGATCTGTATTTGACCAAATTTTTAGATATTTCAGCAAAACCGTTCTTTCCGTGTAGTAGTCGAAATCTTGAAACAGCTGGCCAAAATTCTAGAAAGGATATAATTAATTCAATTTTCGAATTTAAAAGTTTTTTAAGTTTTTAAATTTTAATTTGTCGCAAATTTGAAGAATAAAAACGTCTTTTTCTAGCATATTATTATTCTGCACAACAATTTTTGTTGATAATTTTGTAAAATATTAAGTTGAAATGGAAATTTCTAATAATTAGGTGAAAACTTTACAAATTATTAAATTAATTTTTTTTCGCACAACTTTTTAGTTACAAGCAAATGAATATTTAGTTAATATAGTTATATACCTTTTATTATAACGCTGTTGTACACAATGTTTAATGTCCAAAATTTGACGCAACTTGTCGCAATTGAGTGTTTTTGCATTAAAATACAGGATGAATAGAGGCATTTTTCTTGATTAAACTATTTGCGTAAATCTGTGTTAATCAATTTATAGGTCAAAGTTTGCAAAGAAACATTTTGTTTCCTCATATTATATTTGAAGCTATACTGTTCACAGACTTTGAGATATATAGTAAAGTCTATGCTCATATGAAAAAGTAACAAAAAAGCTTTTAAATACATTCTTGATCAATATCCTATTACGTCTTGATAATAACTTCATAAGTAACTCCTTTGTTTCACGAATAAGAACAGCATGTATAAGCTCACTTTGATATGCTTACAACAGTTACAAAGCTGCTTTTTCTGCTGAACGCAGCCATTGTCTTTTTGTTGTTATTTCGTCCCTCATTGTACGAGGGATCGGAAGGATGCTTCTAAAGTTCTGGGAATAGTGTGCTAAATATTAGCTCCTCGGAAATGCGTCTCGGAACTCGCCTAACGATCACACGTTATTGAATCCTGTTGACAGATACCGCGAGAAAAACATGCTACAGTTTGTTTCTACAAACATTATACAGTGTTAACAGTTAACGCTAGATGTTTGTCCTGCAACACGATTCCCAGAACTTTGGAAACATTCTTTGTAATTAATCTCTAATATTTATGTAGTATTTTAAAAAAATTGTTATTGTTATCCACATGTTATTATTGACATATTTGTAAATTGTAAATATGTAAATGACAAGCTTATAAAATGTATTAAGGAGAGTTATAGAATCTCTACGCAACGGAAAAAGAAAACTTTTAATAAAATGTTTATTGTTAAATGAGGACTAAAAATACATAAATAAACAATAAATATATATTTGAATGTATTTTGAAATAAATTTTTTTTAGCTATCTACCGTTGAGCAATGCAATTATTACGCTGTATGTACATCTTTCTTGTAAAACTTCACGTCAATTTCTTTACCTGTGACTATTACGTGTTACCACGTGTTACTTGAGTTATCGTTGGTGGGATTTATTTTAGAGGCGGGATTTATTTAGAACTGTCATTTTAGGTATACGATAACGGTGAAAGTGTCCGAGCAGAAACCATATACCGTACGGGAGAATACGTGGTGCTTCAGCTTCCCACCGAGATGTTCCAAATACAAAGTTGTCTACAGAACGGTCTACAAGGAACAGGTCAGTTATCTAATCTGCGTCTGCAAAGTACTTTCTAATTTTGCGGAGAGGTCGGAGATCTAGATTTGTGTTTCCTGTTTACTGTCGCTCCGCAGTAAGCTCAGATTGGAAAAGAAAACTACGGAGAAACGATTATTGGTGGAACACGGCGCGAATCGATCCGATAATTACGCGCTTCTTGCAGGAATTGACGAAACAAAGGCCCGTGCAAGAATGCTGCAAAGGCTACGCGGAGACCACGAATGGCGATCGTTGCATTCCAGTCTGCTCCGAGGATTGCCGCCACGGTACTTGTATCGCGCCTGACGTCTGCAAATGCGAGTCGGGATACGGCGGCCCGTTATGCGACTTTAGTGAGTGCAGTCTCATTTTTCTGTTCGACTAACGATAACGGCGGCACACGCATTCCAGCAATACCTGGCGACTCAAGTGCTATTTTATTTCGCGTACGCTTCATTTGCGACGCAACAGAGTCCGACAATAAGATATTGGGATAACGCGCAGAGATAAGAGAGATATGGCACGTATTATGAGATAACGAAGACTCTACTAAAGACGTCACATGTAACTTGTCAATAATGATATCTCACAGGAAAGGAAATTGGGAATACATAATTACGAATCACAAACATTTAATGTAATCATTTAACATTTAACGTATACATTTTTATTGCATTCAAAAAGTTACGTTTTTGCTGGAATATTTATGTCCAAGAATTATTTTAAAAATTGATGAAAGAATACACGGTGATTTCCCACGCCAACGAAGATAAAAAGTTCGTTTAAGCGTCGCGTACACGAGGTGGTTTATTTTTAACTCTCGTATGAACAGGGTGCCCGTTGGGTAAATGGGGCAGAGATTGCGAGATGGATTGCAAGTGCCAGAACGGGGCCACGTGCGATCCGTTCGACGGTAAGTGCATGTGTACCAGAGGCTGGACCGGCGTGTACTGCGATCAAAAGTGTCTTCCTAATCGCTATGGACAGGACTGCGGCGAAGAATGTCGTTGCAGAAACGGTGGAAGCTGCCATCACATCTCCGGCGAATGCCATTGCGCCTCCGGTTACACCGGACCGTTGTGAGTTCCAAATTTTGTTGTACGTAGATTATCGGAAATATCGTCGACGTTTATCGGGAATCTTGTTTACATTACCGTTCGGAAATATCTGTCCGCCCATACTTTTGTATATTTTTCAAAAGGGTCCTAATTCCTGAAGATGTCCTAAAAGAATAAAAGCCAGCCAAAGACGCAGTTAATATATTTGTGTCGATTGTCAACGATCCCTCTGATGATCGCTATTGTGTTACACAGATGCGACGATTTGTGTCCGATGGGCAAGCACGGCGACGAATGCAAATCAGAGTGCCGTTGTCAGAATGGCGGATCCTGCAACCCCATGAACGGCGAATGCTATTGCACATCCGGCTGGATGGTACGCGAGATTTTGTGCAATCGAATACGATGAGTATTCCGCGATGCGTTAATTTTACATGTAAATATCTGTTAAACAGGGTTCGGTCTGTGCGAATCGATGCCCGGAGGGTTTCTGGGGCAATAACTGCTCTCAAACGTGCGATTGCTATAACGGAGCCGGTTGCGATCACATTATGGGCGAGTGTCAGTGCAAACCGGGCTTCTATGGGAACAAAGTACGTGAATGTCAATCTAACTAATTGTATTAACGTGGCTTTAAATTGAAATCGATTAATATTCGCTTTTCTCTTTAACGCGACAAACAGTGTCTGAACATCTGTCCCGAGGGTACGTTCGGACTGAACTGCACAAAAAACTGCACCTGTGAAAATGATGCTACGTGCATTCCTACTAACGGCACCTGTGTATGCAGTCCAGGTTGGATGGGTAAAACGTGCAACCAACGAGCTTGCGAGGATGATCTATACGGTCCCAACTGTGCAAAGGTGAGTTGCAATATATTTCTTGGAAATCACTCTTCTTGGAAACTTTCACGATGTCTCGACTAGTTGTAAATTAAACTTAATTCGCAGGTTTGCGAATGCGAGAACAGCAATACGGAGCTATGTCATCCCTGGACCGGACAATGTTCCTGCAAAATGGGATGGGACGGCGAAACTTGTGCTAGGCCGTGTCCTTTCTACACGTTTGGCAAGGGCTGTCAGAATCGTTGCAACTGCAAGAACAACGCGCAGTGTTCGCCCATCGACGGCACTTGTATCTGCGCGGCCGGCTATCGCGGAAAGGATTGTGGTGAGCTGTGTCCCGTGAACACCTTCGGGGAGGACTGCGCGCAGAAGTGTGCCTGCAAGAACGGAGCCAGCTGCTCGCCGGAGAACGGACGCTGCAACTGTACTGCTGGTAAGCGTAATTTTACACCACTCGAATGATCACTCGGTGGTTTGTAATTATAAACTCGTTTAGTGGAGAAGTTGAACATTTAGATGCACTTACATTTAGAAGAGAAAATTTATTAGAAAAGAAATTGTCAATGTTAGCAATCTCATTCGGAACTTTTGGATTTAAATATTTGATCATTTTCAATTATATTTATTGTTTCTTAAAAATCTTGTTAATATTATTTCGCAATTACTCTGCATAATATTTTTGCATGGTATTAGACAGTTGCTTCCCATTGCTCGACTGTAGAACTTATCGTATATAGTTTGTTAGTTTAATAAAGACTCTCGCTATGTATTTCCGATGAAGAAGATATTCGACATCGGTAAGTACGACACAGATTACACGTATCTCTGTGACATTTTGCCAGGATGGGTCGGTGTTCTGTGCGATCGTCCGTGCGACGACAAGTCCTATGGCAAGGACTGTGAGGGCAAATGCAAGTGCTTTAACAATGCGGCCTGCAACCCGCAAAATGGTAAGAAAATAAAGTAGTGACCCTTCCGGTTCGAGTCTTCGCTATAAGGCTGGTAAAATTTTACGTCGGTATCATTAAAAATGAAAATGTATTAAAAAAACGCGTCGAATTCCTATCTTTAAATTCTTTCTCAGCACTTGCACCCAAAACACGCGTTATCTTATCTATACACACGCAGGCACGTGCACGTGTGCAGCTGGCTTTACCGGCACACTGTGTCAGGATCGTTGTAAAAGGGGATTCTTTGGAAACGGATGCAATCAGACTTGTGACTGTGTCGAGGAAAATACTGTGGACTGTAACTCCGCTACCGGGTATTGCAACTGCAAGCCAGAATGGCGAGGTTTGTTGAATTTATTCCCGCGTCCGATCAATCAAACACATTACACGTCGAGATAATTGAGATCTTACGTCATTGTTGAATCAACAAAAAAATTATTGTTATAAACGATCGTGGAAAGGATCGTTCATGAACGTAGCTACATCGCATACATTCTAATAATAGTGATACAAAAAGTATACGGTAAAGAAGCTGCTCTTAATAGCAGCCAGCAGAGAGTTATTTCTCGAGACGGGTTTTGCTTTAACGTCAAAACAGGAATACGATGCGAAACAAAGTGCCCGGAGGGTCTTTTCGGCGAGGATTGTCACTCGCATTGCGAATGCATGAACAATAGTTCGTGTGATCCCACGACTGGAAGTTGCGTCTGCGCTAGGGGTTGGGAAGATCCCGATTGCTCGCGACCCTGCAGGGAAGGATGGTACGGGCTGGGATGCAGAGAAAAGTGCCCGGAGAAAATGAACGGTAAAGAAGAACTAATGTCCGAGATCTAAACGCATGACGTCGTTCGAGTGTAATTCGCCGTAATACACTAAATTCGCATGATTTTAGATAGATCAGTTGTACTTCATAGACAACATAAGATAAATGTATTATCGCACCTTGTGCCAGAGATTGTGTGTTATGTTTAACATCTTAATCCTGAATGTAATTCTTACAATTATCATATATTTCAATAATGCTAGTTTCATTCTAGTTTCACAACGCATAAATTGAAACGCTCGGTCGATCTCTCTCACGGAACATATCTTTAAGTAAGTCCAACGATTCGTCGCGATATACATTTCGTACTACAATCAGAAAAGAATGAAAGAGAAGAAATTGGATAAAATTGCGAGATTAACTTCTCCCGCTTATAGTGGCATTGTAACATCCGGATATAGATAACAAGCTTGGATGTGGGTTCTCTCTTCGCGGTACTGCTAGACAGATTTCGAAGCTAAGAGATAGTTTGACCGCTGTTTGCGTAAACGCTGACGCAAACGATAGACATATAACACTCCATTTCGCTCTTTGTCACCAACCGCTTTTTATTATCGAGCACTTCACCGAGTACTTGTATTAATCATCGGTTTATCTATCTATTCGGCAAACATGGTGAAAGAAATAATAATTACAATAAATGTATCGTACATTGAAAAATTAACATAAGTGATAAAGTTTCTCCATAGAATGTCCTCTATGTTATCATGATGAATTTTTCAGCATAGTCATTTCTTTCCTTAGGAAACATGACTTGCGACCACGTTACCGGTGAGTACGTCTGCCGTCCAGGGTACCTGGGTCTGACCTGCGAACATCCGTGTCCACCCAATCGTTACGGATTAAACTGCGCAAATCATTGTCACTGTAAAAACGGCGGGGAATGTCATCATGTAACAGGCAAGTTGAGAGCTCTCGAGTTTTCCTGAGATAAACAATCTAAATACATCTACTTGAAAGATCTTTTTTACCGAAGTGCATTTTCATAATCAGGTGTATGCCAGTGCCGACCTGGCTGGCAAGGCGAGTACTGTCAAACACCTTGCGCCGACGGCACGTACGGCGTAAATTGCACGCAGCATTGCAAATGTCAAAACGGCGGTAAATGCAGATCCAACGACGGTCATTGTCGATGCCCGTCGGGATGGACCGGGACCAGATGTACCGAAAGTAGGTTTGAAAAGCTGGAAACTGTAGCGACCAAAAAAGAATGAACGTACCAAACGGATAAATTAAATTTAAATACAATATTTGCCGATTTCAGTTTGTCCCGAGGGATACTACGGTGATCATTGTATGGAGCCTTGCGAATGTAAAAACGACTTCTTTATTTGCCATCCAGCCGATGGTTGCATTTGCAGGCATGGATATGCAGGTACATAAAGTACAGCTTTAAAGAAATAACTCTGCACAAAGAATTGAAGATTTCTTCGTCATCGTACGTCAGTGAAATGACTGAGAAATTACTTTTAGGCGAAAACTGCGACGAGCAATTATTCTCCCGCAATATCCAAGAGAAGGAAGACGGAGGATATGGGCATATTGTAGGAGTCGTATTCGCGACTTTGGTTATAATTGGCGTTTTATTGGCTGCGTGGATGTATCATCGTCGCAGAATGGCTGATCTCAAGAGCGAGATAGCTCAAGTGCAATACACGGCTGATCCTGTAACTCCACCAGGTAAATTAAGCGTTTCCTATCCCTGATCACTGTATCGAAAGTTTATTAAAAAGTTTAAGCAGAAAAGTTGAAAATATTATCTTCGCTGTAGAACGAAATCAATTCGACAATCCGGTCTACGCATATCAAGGTTCGACGAAGTTCGACGACGGCACTACGACCTTGCTGAACAACTTCCGGAATAATTTCCATAAGAACATAAACACCGAGAAGGCTAAATTCGGCCTGGGTAACGGTACCGACGACGAAGACGATTGCAAAGGTATGACATGTTTATCAGCGACTAGATAAAAAAAGTTTTACACGGCTATAATAATTTGCGTGTTATTACTTAGGAGCGTACGGACTGCAATACGACTTGAAGAACAGGGACGCCGATATGGGAAATCCAAACTTGAATGTGTATCACAGCATTGATGAGATGGACGGCAAGAAAGTCGAGCACGTCTACGATGAGATCAAGCAGAACAACGAGTCGGAATACGACGAACTGAATCAGCCGCGGCCAGTAAGCTGGAACATAAAGCCACATTCGAGTCGGACAGCCAATGGCTTCCTGCCTAAATCGTGCGATAATCCGGGACCTAGCAAAGCGATAGACAAGGATCCGGAATTAGGTGAAAACTAAAATATCCACGCAACGTTCCTTGCTTTTAACTGCCCAGTTTGAAGTAGAATGAGTTTTACGTTCGGTTGGAAGACTCTGTCCCCTTTCTATAAGGAGCAAGTCTGTGGTATTACTTTTACCATTTAAGCAAATTTTTTAAGTAAGTTTTATAACATAATTATGAAACTAATTTTATAAAAATTATGTTGGATGTTTTATATATATATATAAAATCTATTTGCGCGCTTATATCATGCCTTCGTCTGGCAAAAGTACGGCAGTATTACATTGAAAATATTACTTCATACGTGAGACAGAAAAATCTAAAACAGAGAAATTTTTTCTGGCATGCTGTTCTTTTAATATTTAGCTTTCACTTAGAGATATTATCGATCTCTGTCATTTTCTCATTTGCCACGAATCACGCAACCGTGATGAGAAGATGAGCGTCTCTGTATATATAAACATATTCTTTCCATAAGTATAGTTTTAATTAAATTATTATATATCTATTTGATATACGTGCATATGTTGCCAAAACGGGCATAAGTAGTTTAAGAAGTTGGCAATGATGAACAGGTGATAATAAATCAAATCATGGATATAAAGTATGTGAATACACCAAGATCTTATATCGTAGAGAATTCTCTTTCTATATCGACATTTTTTATTCATCATTTCATACAGTTATCGATATCACAATGGTTATAAAAGCATTTAAAAGAATTTTATTAATTGTTGATTCTAATATTATAATTTAGCATGTTTTAAAATAAGATAGTATCATGAGATCTGGCATGTGAATGAATGCAATTTATTGGTATTTATTGCATTAAAATATTATGCGCAATAACTAAGGCGACTACTAAGAATGTGGCATATTCCTATGATACGTACGTGAGAGAAAAGTAGACAGTTTTAATTTTCATTATTTTATTCTACTTAGCCGTAAAGCGATAATTGATTATCAGTTAGATGTAATCAGAAGACGCGCATATATAAATTTTGAATGTCCACTTTTTTATGTTTCCTTTTTCAAGGAAAAATAGCGTGCAAGATATCACGGATGTCGTTCATTCCGTTTACCTTGCAAATATCTTGTGATATAATTCTATCTATTTTGGTGTATCCAAATGGAAAGCATATTAGTGTATATTGCCCGGTAATGTATAACTGATATTTAGATTGAGAAAAATATCGTGTGTATTCTAAGCAGATAAAAAGATTTGCAGGATAAATATAAATAATAGAATAAATTTGTCAATAAGAGTGATCAGTGTGATAATACCGTGATGTGCATTGTTAATATATTGAATTAAGAAAGATATTTTAATAAAGGTTCTCCACGACGCTTTATTAAACGATCACACGTAGACAATCGTATAAGACACTTGTTCTACTGCTCCTCATTCAAGTTATAAGGAACGTAAAGTCCAGCACTTCGTTGCGTGCGATATTGCCTTACATCCTTGACAATCCAAAGTCAGCTATGTAATTTACGAATCGACGTATGATGTGAAGGATTAAATAATCACATATTTCCGGTTACACAGTTCGTATTACACGGAAAACACACATATCTATTCTTAAGATTACATCATAAGAGTATTTCTTACTGTTTAAAGGCGTTTAGAAATCAATCGCCGGCAATTTTCATCATTGATGCCAATGCCTTGTAAATATTTCTACGGCGGCCCGAAGCGTATGACTTTTATAATGATTTTTGTTAACCCTCTCTCAGCCTCCGCGCTCGTATAATTTCCCAGATGGGCGGCACGATCCAGTAGCATCCGCCGAGAAACTGCAGCAACGCGACCACGCGAAGACACGCGTTCTTGCCTGCAATCGTCAAATTATAAATTTGATAAATCTCTGATCGTGAGTTTTTCTTTGTTACTGTCGTACCAGGCGCGTCGTGTACCAAAGAAACAAAATTTATAAATCTCTGTAAAATTATAAGAAAAAAAGAGAGCACAAATAAAAATTGATGTTACGAAATACGTACTGTGCACGAAGCAGAAGGCCAGCACGCCCAATCCGACGATGGTGGAGAACAATCTGTGCGAGCGATGCACGAATTGATTCCCCAACACGTCGCAAAGGGTCAAGTCTTGGCACGTGAGCAGACCGCCAATGCTGACTCCGCCGAGTAGCGACAACGTTAGAAACCAGTAAGAGTCGTCCGTATAACTTAAACCTATGAATAAGACGTTGGTGAGAATCGACATAGGAAAACGTCTTGCTTCGCGCGTTTAAACAATTCGGTATGTTAGCCATACATCTAGATAGCCAAGTCTGTCAAGAACAGGTTCTGCAAAGTGTCTATTATAAATTTTGTTGGCAAAAGAATTATAGATCTGATATAGGATCTGGCATATACAATGCTGTTGGCAGAATGGTAGCAGAAATATAACAAAGTTTGTCAATGAAATATGATAGCAGATTGATGGCAGAAGTTAAGCAAACTGACATATTTGCTACACAGTTTGGCGCAGATCGGCGACAGAAGTAGAGCAGAATTCGCTTTTGACAAATTCTGCTTGGTGCCTGCCGCTAATCTGCTATTAAATGTCAGCAGGCTCTGTTGACAAAATACGAGCTTAATGCGGACACAGATGATGCCAATTTGCTAGCAATTTCTGATCGAATTTGCTACCAATCTGTTATCATACTGTAGAAAGTTTGCTTATTGGGTAGATAATGAATATTACGTAGGCCTGAATTAATGTTACATTATGAGTAATGCAATATTATTTAGAAATATTGGAAAAATACGAGATTCTTATGCACGTTTCACGCACCTAACAGAATAACACTGCCGAGCAAGCAGGCGCAACCGAAATATATTCTTCTGTACTGAACGGTAGTGAGTGTCATCCAGTAGCTAGCGATGCTGGGTACGAAAGAACCGACTCCGGCGACCACCAGCAATGTCTCCCAACCGATCAGGCGATAATCCGGCTCCACGCGCTGCAAAAATAAGGTGGGTACCAGGATCCAGAAGAAGAACGAGCCGGCCTTCATCCCGATCCATGTTACCGCGGCCGCCCAGAACCGGAAGCAGCGAGCAACACGAAATTCCTGCTTCCATTTGCTGCCGGATCGCACGGTCGGACTGGTGAAGAGCTCGACGTCCTCGTCCGGTTCCTCATACGCGTAGATGCTGTTCACCTCGCTAAACAAAGGCACGGCGTTTCTGTCCTGGTAGTCGACGTTATCCGTGCCGTTATTCGGTCGATCCAACTCCGACTCTCTCTCCGGAGACATTCTGATGCCCAATTCATTGTCCTCGTCGGACAAAAGCAACCTGTTGATGAAAACGCGATATTACAGCCTGAAAGACAAGATTGCGCAGCATTAAGATAGTCTCGCCTTTCTTCGAGAGAAATTTCACGTTCAGACAGACCAGGTTCCATTTTGATTAAGGATGAACGCGAGAGTTCAAATTTGGAAACGGAGCAAAAACATCCCCCGCCGTCACCTGTAAGGGGACGCTCGCTGCGGAGCTGGAAAACGCAAGGTCAGGGTGCCTATGGCGGTAGGGACGAAGGCGATCGTCATCAACAAGAGTCCGACATTCAGACCGGTTTCCATGAGCAGGAAGTACGTGAGCGCCGGCACGAGGGTGAAGCCGATGGACATGGCGATGTTCTTCAGCGCCAGCGTCAACGGCAGTCTCACCCTGAAGTGCTTCCGCAGCACCGTTTCGCTTTCGACGATCAGGAAACTCGCCCCTATGCCCATCACCGCACCGGCACTCAAGCCGGCTAAATACGCGCCCGTTCCGCCGGTCGCCAAGTATCCGGAGGCTATGACACCCGTGGTGAGAAGACCCACGCCGATGAGGCCGACCAGTCGAGGTATCGACGCCAAGTCCGTGATGGTCCTGGTCCAAGGATCTGAAAGATCGTAAACCAAGATAGTGGAAGGCGTGATAAAGAGCCGATATATCACTGCAAACTAAAAGTTTGAGATCATTAATTTAAAGTGTTTCACGAAAAAAAACTAGATTAGTTGACCAAGTACAGTCAAGTTATAACTTGCTAACGCTTAACAGTTATAACTAAGCAGATTTGATGGAATAGCAAAAATTAATATAAAATAACAAAGAAATACTATTTTTTAGCCTATGCTAAATATAACGTTTATTTACTTTCAAATTAAGAAAAAGTGTTGAGTGAGTGCATGAATCGGACTTTTAAGTAGTGTTTCATTGGAATACTCTCTTAAATTTTGTGGTCTCGAACTTTTGGCCGGCAGTGTATAATAGCAATATAAAATAAGCACCTGCTAAACTCCAAAAAGCGACGAACAATAGAGGCGCCAGGGTAATCTCGCTCCACAGATCGAAGTAATAAATCGGCGCGCTGGCCATGGCTAAATACCCTTGCACTATGCCATACATCGACAGGACGCTAGGCACGGTGATCTACACATTTTAACATCCGCATTTGTACTTCGTAGAACTACGCACTCTACGAATTTATCTATCTGATTTATCTTTCCGCACCTTACGACCTCGAGATCTGGTAAACGCGTTATACAGGGCATCGAGAAATATAAGCGTAACAATATCATAGATACTATACTCACCTATCGAGACAATTACTAACGCGACGTGATATGGATCTACATATCGTACAGGAAATCATTAACGAAAAATCATTGTTCGATTCGTGCGTTGGTCGTATCCGGCGAACTTACATCGTAAACAACGTAACACCTGGAACAAAATTATTTTTAACGTATCGCAACGCGTTGTGATATGTACCCGTGAGCAAAGAAAAAAAAACGCCGAACAATAACTCTTTTTTTTCTTAGATAAAAATACATATCGATATCATTAAGCATACATTTCTAAATACCCTGTATTGCGTCAAATACCGACTGCTTTTCCGATTTTGCCTATTAGTCATCCAGTTGTTTTTACAATTTTAATTTGGTTAACTTTAACATAAAGCCTAAATTATAAATATTTCACAATTTTAACAAAAAGTCAGGCAGTTGTATTTAGTGCCGAATGTACTCTCTTGGAGTGAAATCTCACTCCAAAGAGTGAAAATACTGCCACTTTGAAATTTGAGTGACAGTATTTTCACTCGCTTGGAGTGAATTTTCACTCAATTCACTCAAAAAAATTTAGAGAGTAGGATCGCGAGATCTGATTTATGAATGAGGCATTCACGTGCGATGATCGAACCTGAATGAAGATAACACCTAGGAGAATGAGCCACGAGTAGCCGCCATCTGGAGCTGTCGGCCCGAGCTCCGGGTACGAACTGATGACTTCGTCAAGACGAAGTCGCTCAACGAGCGGCATTTTCTCCCGTTGCGCTCCGCGCAAAGCTCGACGCTTGTGTAAACTTATGCAAAGAACGACTGCTTAAAACGATAGGAATTCGCTAAAATTACTCCGCGACACTTCCTCGCTCTGACCAAACAGCAGTCATTAAGGCAGCTTAAAATGTACTGTGCATGTACTGCGCGATATCTAATCTCGGCTAAGGTGTCGACGCTCCGATAGCCGTTGATAAGAAGGAAAAACCACGCAATTTTTGCACTTGCCGAATCTAAACGCCTCCGGATCTTGATTCGTGCTCGATTAATAAATCACTTTCGACGAGAATTCGTCTAGAGTACGATACGGACGTCCGTCCTGGAGAAATAAATTCTAGAAATTGCTATAATAAATAACATTTATTTATAAACGGATTACATCGAAGTTAACTTGGACGCTAGGCAGCATTAATCACAATTCGATATCGCTTTGACTTTATGCGGTGTGCCTGAAAATGCGTCGAAACATGAAAATTCATGCTCAATTTCACGCTCCGTTGCGACCGTGCGAATGATCGAGCCATGAAATTTAACTTAGCGTAAAACGACGATACCGTTGCGGCTGAAGGTATTTTACAAAAGTTTTTACGCGCGCGAAGCTTCGTCGGGAACGCGATCGTTTAATTTCTGCCCGTCGCTTTTAACTTCGAGACGAACGAGCGGATAAACTCAGTTCCCGAAGTCAGTTTGCCTTCGCGAGATGGGAACGAAATTTTTTATCTTAAGCGGAAACTTCTTGTTTGCCAGAGTGCAGTTTATCTCCTCTTTCTTCGTTCACACGTCCTCGCGGGTCTCGCCATTCGCTATCGAGGTGTACCGCACCCTCTTGCTGACCGAGTCGATCATCGGCTCGATCTTCTTCTGAAGTTTCGCCTTTTGTAGGTAGACCAAAGCGCACACCAGGGCGATCAGCATTATCGAGAGGAAGCAAAGCATTACCGTTGTTGCCGGCCGAGTGGAAGCTAGCAGCTTCGGAGCGCAATTTTTCGTTTCGTGGAAGTCATGGCTTACGTTACCTGATGAAAGGAAGAGAGCGTAAATTTCGTGAAAAGATTACGCATTTATTCAATTAATGAAGAATTACCCTCGTGACACTGCAAGTTGGCTTTGTTTCGGATGAACACCTTCGACTTCTTCATCCACTTGATGAAAGGATTGAGCTTGCAGGAGCACTCGAAGGGATTGCCGGAAAAGTCCACGGCTACCGACCGATCTTGCGAGATCGCGTGCTTGGCGAGATTGTCCATGGTGTGAAGATCCCGCTCGAGAACCCTTGTGAATTTGTTTCGCCGTAGATCCAAGAAGCGCAAGTTGCGCAGGCATGACAGATTGAAGTGCAGCGCGTTCAGATCGTTATCGCCGAGATGAAGATCAAGGAGATTCGGTAGATCGCAGAATACATTGACGTCCCGAAACTCCGAGATCTCGTTCTGCTCGAGATGAAGCTTTATCAGCTGCGTGAGGTTGCTGGAAAAAAAATTGAGAGAGACATCAATCGAATGATTAAATCTTCCTTCAAAAGGAAAGAAACAAATGATGGAATCAGAGAACGGCGCGAAATACCTGTTCACGAAGATGTCGTGGAGCGTCGACGCCAGGTTCCTCGGCGGACCGTCCTCGAAGGCGTCGGTCAGGTGCAGCTCCAGGAGGGAGATGAAATTGGAAAACACCCTCGGGTGACTCCTCGCGGGATCCAACGACAGCTCGTTGAAGTCGAGAATAAGACGCTCCACGTGTTGCACGTGGTGATAGGCCTTGCCGCGTATCTCGCGTATCTTGTTGTTCGACATGTCGATCACCCTCAGATACGGCAGGCTGTCCAGGGTGCCGAACACGTTCCAGGGCAGCTCCTCCAGCTCGTTTCCCGTGAAGATTAGCACCTGGATGTATCGAAACGTTATCGCGTTAATCGTGATGTAAAAGAGTCCGCGCGCGCGGACTTTGGTCGCGATTGTCTACGCACTTGCGTTTCGTTAGGTAGATGCGCCAGTGGGGACGTGTCGTGGAATCCGGTACCCGTGCAATTCACGACGTACTGATGATGGCCGTCGTAGCACGTTCTGAGGCAGCGACAGCGGTTCTTGAAGGCCGGGCCGCACTCGAACTTGGACGACTCGAGCGTCTCCAGGGAGTGAAAATTGGGATCTTCGCAGTCGCTAATTGATCCGACGATCGACGCCGAGATCAGGAGGAACGTCGAGCAGAAAATGACGGTCCTCATCGCGGCTCGTGATGATCGAAGGGTTTCACGAAGATCGTACTCACGGAAAGATTTCACGTTTATACTTATGCACGTCCGATCAAACATTGGCCGAGAAGACCTTCACGCTTCCAATCTATAAATTCATATCAAATTTCAATATAAATTTATTATTATTATAATTCAGTATAATTTATATTATAACATTATAATACAATTCAATATAAATTATAATATAAATTTATACATGGAAAGAACGGTTTACTGAAGTAACTAAAAAGAGTGAGAACAAGTGTCCATAGGCAAATGGCCCCATTTTTTTCACATTCGATTTTGGTCACAAAGTAAGTACCAAACGAAAGGTCTCGTTAAGCTGATTACAGATATGTCAGTCTCAGAGTGTATTTAACGTTCCAGAGATATCGGGCTCCAAAAGTTCCAGTGCCGAAAAATGGCATTTTGAATTCTTTTGACCGAACCTATTGGTTACATTGTAGAACATGTCAGTGACAGAAAAAATGTCTTTTTGTTCGGAAAGGTAGCTCCATTCTTGTGGCTTTCTTGATCACGCAGTGGTAATCAGTAATTTTTGGAGCCCGATATCTCTGGAACGGTAAATAGGTACACTCTGAGACTGACATATCTGTAATCAACTTGACGAGATCTTTCGTTTGGTACCTACTTTGTGACCATAATGAAATGCGAAGAAAATGGGGCCGATTTTGTTCTCACTCTTTAACCACATACAGATCTGAAAATAATTTTGTTGGACTATAAAATAATTATGCAGGACATTCAAGCTGATTGCTAGAACGTCAAAACTTTTTGCAGCACTATCATTATACTTGAGCGTCCTACATAATTATTTTGATGATCTAACATAATTATTTTCAGATCTGTATCTTGCTAAATTTTCAGACACTTCAGCAAAATCGTTCTTATTTAATATTAAAAAAAACTCATTAAGAGATTCTCTAAGTTTATATTATTAAATGAGCAAGAATTGCAAGTCCACACCGAAAGAACGGTTTTGTTGAAATATCTAAAAATTTAGCTAACTACAGATCTGAAAGTAATTATGTTGGACAACGCTGAAGCATGATGATAATACTGCAAAAAGCTTTGATATTCTAGCAACCAGGTTGTGCGTCCAATATAATTATACAGATGGCCCAACGTAATTATTTTCAGATCTGTACTTACACAGAAAGAACGGTTTTGCTAAAAATTTGGTCAAATAAAGATCTGAAAATAATTTTGTTAGATCATCAACGTAGGACACTCAAGCATGATAATAATGCTGCAAGAAGTTTTAATATTCTAGCAATTATTTTGAGCGTCCTACTGTTATATACTAATATGTTATATACTTTTAATTTAAAAAATTAAAGTAAAAAAAGGCTAATAATGAGAGTCACTTTTAATTTATACAACGAAATTTGTTATTGACCTTGGTTACGATATCATTATTCGTCTTTTGTCTCATATTGATAATTTATTTATATTCTAATTTATCGATTGCGGTTCTTCCGTTATGTTCACCTTATATCGATCTTTCTATTATAATCATTTTTTCATATGTTATTATTATTATATATTAGGCACCAAGAATCGCCGCGACCGAAAATGGCATTTCTCATATTTATAATTATTATATATGTTGCGTAAGTTTTAATTAACTAACTTTTTGCTGATGAAGGCTAAATATAGTCGAAACGTCCAGTTAATTTCAGGATTTTTAATTATTTTTATTTATGTATAATAAACATCCTGATTTTTAACTTTTAAAATTACTCGTATCTTTGACCATTTCTTATTTTTATTGCTTTTGCATATTTCGAGCTTACGATCTTTGTGTTCTAATAAAATTATTTTCAGATTTGTATCTGGCATTTTTAGATATTTCAGCAAAATCATTCTTTCCGTGTAGCTAAATCTTTAGATACTTGAGCAAATCCGTCCTTTTCGCGCAGCAACTCTGTATAATTTCTGAATAGCAGAATCTGATGCGGGGTCTACAATGTGAATCTCAGATGGTCTCAGAGT
>NJRP01000029.1:1000226-1013066 GCA_003063835.1 Aphaenogaster floridana
GATTGTGATTGGTCAATTTCTTACGACTTACGACTCTGAGACCATCTGAGACTCGCATTGTAGACCCAGCATTACGGATCTAAGGACAATTCGGATCGTGTACGTTCGCGCAATCGCGCGGTACATAATACAGCGTCATCGTATCCGCCGGTTCAAGACTTCGAAGTGGGTCGCCGAGTCGCACCGCCGCGCCGACTTGGAAAACATTGAACTGGCTCACCCACGCGACAGGTGATGTCGAGCGGAGAAGAAGAGAGCCGCCTTCCGAGGCTCTTTCGGACATCGTAGGAACACGCAGGTCGGACCGTGTGCGCCTGATCACGCGTGACGCGGCGTGAGATGGCCGTGGCACGCTTACTTAGTCAGCGCTGGCATTGAGAGAAAGCGATTGCGCGTCGAAATTGCGGCTCCGTTTGATAATCCTAAGTAAACGGAGGGCGGCGCGAACGAACGGTTCACCGAGTCGACTTATCGCGATTCTCAAGCGGAGCTGAATCACTTCGATCAACGTAATACGTAATTGACGCGTGTTTTTGATCAAATTGTGTACTCGGCCATTAATTAATAGGAATCGGACCTCAAGAGAGATCTCGTTTCGCTGATGGTGCCGGCTGTCGGGAATGGAGTATATATATATATATATATATATATATATATATATATATATATATATATGCACTCCTGCCTCGATTCAATTATCAAAGTATGCGCGTCGCTCGATATCCGGTTACGTGTTCTCCGCGTCAGACTTGTCGACTTCTGTCGAGAGTCCGAGCGTCGCGCAGGAAATTTTTACCTGTCGAAAGAGATTCCACTTACCATTCCGTCCGCGTGACGAAAAGAAAAGAGCAAGACACACAGAGAGAGAGAAAGAGAGAGAGGAAAGGAGGGAGAAACTCGGGGGACCCCCGAGTGCGTTCCGTCCGAGGAATGCACTGTCGGGCTATATATCTCACTTGTCCTGCAGGAGGAAGAGACCCCGACCAGACGCACTTCGCGTTTCGGCGGTTCGCACTAATAAAAAAATATATAGATATATTTATATGTGCGTTCGAGATCCGCGATTAAACCGCACGTTCGCGCTCGGTCGCCCCCGGGGGATCGGACTTCCGGAAGCGGAGGAACGCGCGAGGCCGAGGACTATACTCTCGAGAGGGAACTCCGCGAGGGAAGCAGGAAGCGCTGAGAGAGCGGCTCTCCCGTTCTCCACGCCACGACGGACCGCACCGCATTGCGCGGCCGTGCTTCGTCCCGACCGCACCTGCGGTCCCGCTTCCCTCCTGGGCCCCTCGACGGGCCCCAGGTGCCGAGCGAGACCGACGGATCCCCTTCCAACTCTCCTCCTGCGAGCAGTCGGCCTCGTTCCCTCCGCGTCGCGACTTCTCCCTCCGACATCACCTCCTTCCGACCCTTCCTTCCTCCTTCCTTCATATAGTCGCTCATATAGTCCCTCATATGTATATAGTCGCTCGCTGGCTTCGCTCGCTCCGCTCCGCTTCGCTTCGCGCCGTCGCGTCGTCATTAACAACTCGCGGCCGCGGCTCAGAATGGGGAACCGCAGTTAGAGACGCTCGTTTCGTAGCTTCGACCGTGTAGGGTATACCTCGGAACGGAGTTTAAAGGGGCAAATTACCTTTCCAGGTGAAGAAACATGACGATATTCGGGAATTCATTTAAGGAAAATTATTAAATGAATTTTATCAGAAGGTTAATAGGCCAAAATTCGAGCAAACAGCAGATATTAAATTAAAATAAATACATCTATTAAAAGGCAAGATAAACGTTAACGTTTTGACTTAACTTAGTCTTCTTTAGAACGTATAAATAATTAATTAATCATATCGTAAAATAAGAACAGTTAAAATCAAGTAAAATTGTAATTGAGAACACACATGAAACTCACAGAAAATGAAGAGAAACGCAAAAATATCGCAGTAGAGAAAATAAAAATCGCAATGACAGTCAAGATTCGGTTATATATAAAAACAATGAGTAAAAAAAAATTGTGTCAAATAATAAAGTAAGAGAGACATTGTAAGAAGTCCAGTCACATAATCCAGAAAGTTTCCAATTCTTATTAAATGAAATGTAAATCCGACCAAACTTAGTAGTAAATAAGTGGTCAAAAATGCGACTATATAGACATCGATACGGTGAAAGGAAAGCGATCTGAATAGTTTAAGAGTTAGAATCAAATAATTTTTAATTTAAATGAATTTTGTTTGGATTTTATGTATGTAACTATATAATAGTTACGTGTTTAATAAAAAGAAATTTTTTTTATTTTTTACGGAGTTTTCATAGCACTCATTGCTGCTTCTGCCTGCAACTCGTGCACGCCTCCATGGTTTGCATGATTTACATTTGTAGGATAATCTAATATCTGAAGACTCAAAAAATTTTTTTTTATAAAAGAGAGTTGTAGTTATAGTCTCTCTAACCAGATTTCTTATTTTTAAATAATTGTATTTTTTGGGGTCATTTTAAAAAAGAAATTGACACTTTGTATTTATTAAAATCCGTTCCTCTTTTATAAAAAAAATTAATACAAAAATTTTAAAAATAGCTTGAGAGATTATAAAGAATCGTATTAAAAACATGTATATAAATTTTCATAAAAAATATTAAAATGTGCTGAGTTATCGTGTAAACCTTAACAAAATAGTGCATGTTGCGTTTAAAGTTTTACAACAAAGATTTTCTAAGATAGTATTTTTTTAAATAAATTTAATCAGCAAATTCAATCCCAATACCATAAGTACGACCCTTTTTGTCTCATCCTTTCAAATCGACTTTTCCCCCTCCAGAAAGTAATTTGCTCCCTTAATAAAGGCTTCAATTATATTTCCCGCTTATTGTCAGAATTAACTTTGGAATTGTTCCATTACGAAGATCTCTATCGATTACCTTCCACTCCGCTCGCTTTATTATTCCGTTTCTTATTCTCTCTCTTTCTCTCTCGTTGATTATCTCCAACATATTGCAATCGAACAAATTCCACATGCGTTTCCATATAGCATTCGATTACGATTACACGACCTGTATTTCTCGGCGCGATTATAATTTTAATTTTGTGTTACGCTTCCGGATATACTCCGTTGGAGAAAAATGCTCTCAAAAGTTTTTCTTCGCTATTACATAATTATTACGTTATTTTATAATTTGATTTTATTATTTATATATTATTATTATTTAGAATATCTATGTACTAAAAACAGCATTCAGAGGAAAAAACAGGATGTGGAATAAATTGGGAATAAATCGACAACGATAATAATTTAACGTGATTCGTTAAATAGTTTTTCATTATTATATATTAATCATAAATAATGTCAATTAATGTAATGATAAACACTCATTTGGAAGTGTACGAGCGTCTCTTTATTCACGGAAAACTGCATGTACTGAATGCAGAATGGAAGTCTGTTCGAAGAGCGATTGCCTTAATTTCACGATGCACAAAACACAAGTAAACTTACAATTATCGTCGCAAGTGAGAAACTGTACGCCTTACTCCTGCACGCGTCGATATTTCTTTTTCATACAATACAATTTTACATTTATTGTTTTATCTCTAATATTTTATCCTCTCTACTAAACGGCAGACAACGTCTCAAAGTTGTACAAATATAATCCATGTCAGAAAATAAACTTGTAAAATAACATCAAAATAGAACAGTCCGATCGAGTTATGTATGAGAATTATACAGATGTGTGCATGCGTATTTTTGTGCTGATGTATGATACAGAATCGAAAGTATATGTACGATTTTTAGTCAACATACGTATTGCTGTTACACGCCGTTTCGTATTTTTACATATACACGCAACAATTATTCTGCCTTACAATTTATAACATCTATGACTTCGTTCGCTACTAACTTTATTTTTTCTTAAACGGCGGAATATATCGTGTTATTTAACAATGAATTTGGTCACGAACTTTATCTGTTTAGATATTTGCTTTACTCATTTGAATTTTCGCTTGCGACAATTGCCAAGGTGCCTAAAAAAAATCTCCAAAAAGCTCTATTCGAACGCAAACTTGTAGATTACCATCCACATGAGTAAAACTTCCACAAAAATTTTAATTAATAAAACATAAATTAAAGACAGCGCAATATATATCAACGTTTAGAAATATTGATTTTTATATTATGACTGCATACAATCAACATCTTGCGTTATATTAATGAAGTCACGTATTATATAGCACACCAGATATAAACATTTGAAGACTTATTTGGATTTAGTGGTGTCATAAAAATATTAATATGACTTTAATAAAACGCTACTTGCAAAAGCAATGTTCTCGGTACAATTTGTTCCGATTGTGATTAATACAATTTATATAAAATCGAACATATTATTATTATATATGTAAACTCTATAAGTAGTAGTTTTTGTAAAATTGGTGGTAACAGTTATTGCTATACTTCATAGAATCTATAGAAAATTATTATTAATATGTATATAAAAAATAATATATAAAATATATCATATATCGCGTGAGATAAAGCAAGTAGATCGATAAGTTAACATTAATTGTTTATAGACTAGACACTATGACGATCGCGCTGTAGTAAGTTAAAGTACTACATTGATTGTATCGTTAGTAGGTGCAAGTTCTTTTCCAATTTTGATTTGCAAGATTAACGCTAAGAGAACGTTAATCGATGTAAGACACGATAACTGATATTCATCATTCAATGTCTTGAGATTCCTATATATTCAGATTGTTAAACGCTACACTCTTAATTAAGATTAGTCAAATAAAAATATATAGCTTTTAATCTGTTAGCAATAAACTTACAGTGAAAAAAATCAGCAACTTAATATTATACGAGATACTAAACGTGCTCGTAAAATTATATATATCAGATGCAACACAAAATATACTTTTTGTCATAGAAATAATATTTCTAATATCTCATTATGCAATTTAAAATATAATAATTTTCACTTTATATCAACGCAATGCGTTTAGTTTGGTTTACTACTTTGGCCCGAAGAAACCCTAACTGTGTAGGTACTTTGTGAAAGATGTTAAATGCTTATGTATATAAGTCTTTAAACTGGAAATATATATATTTATGTAGAAGAGCATTTGGCAGTAATCAGAAAAATCGAATTTCTTTTATAATCAGAAAAATCTAATTTCTTCTATAATCACATAAAATCAAGATTTTTTTCCAGTATATCATATCGTCATATAAGATATGCAGGTATAAATATATATAAACTGAGATAATAGTCAAATTTAATAATATCGCAAATGTAAAATATTATTAATGATAATAAAGATCAATAAAAATCAGTACGAAGTCAGAGTGCAAAAATTAAATTTAAAATTGTTTAGGAAACATTTATCTAATCAGACTTGTTCCTACAGCCCTGCTGTCACTCTCAAATTTTGTGTGGAAGGTTTTTATATATATATATATGTATATATATATATATATATACACATATTACATGTAGCTTAAACAATTATATCTGCATCAATATAAGTCACACATATGTCTACTTAAATTGATGCAAATATTCCATAGTTATGAAACATCTGGTTACCTTCTCTATTTAATAGCCTCGGTTTGTAAAGAGATATATTCTTCCTTTGAATTTTATATATGCATATCAATAAAAATTTCATACAATTATACATTTTAGTTTAATACCTGTCATATCTTTGTACCCTTTTAAGATAAATTAATAAAAAAATTAAATGTATTATTCCCGCATGAGTATTTGTGTGCGTACGTAAATTGTAAAAATTAATTTTGTAAAATACACAAACTCTGTATATGTTGAAAGAGAAATATCAAATTATTTACAAAAAATAAAACGACGCTATTATATGTCAGATCTTGAGAGAATTGGTCCCAAAATAACGCATACCAATTCACACAAAATAATAATACAACTTAAGAAATAATTACTTATCAAATGCGCTTTGATAATGAAATAAATATCTCATTTGTCCTGTGATCAAACATAAAACACAATTTGCCAAATATCCACTGGCATTGGCACAGAAACAAAATTTTGATTATTTTTGGTATTACGCCGTTACTGTGGGACACCCGGTAAAGGGAAGATTCTTATATGATACGCGCGATAAGTCAGTTTAAGCTTTATATCTATCTGACGGCCCACCTTTGCAACAGCAAATTAAAGCGAGTATCAAACTAAGGATTTCTAGGGCTAATACCAATATTGCTGCACCCATGAAGTGATAAGTCTGAGTCTTCAGTGTAGCTACCAACTTTTCCATGCATCCCTGCAATAAAATTTTTGTCTTAATATAGTTTATATTTAATGTAATAAGAATAAAACATGCATAATATAAGATTAAATGACAAACAATTAATTAATATAATATGTAAAAACAAACGTTACCTCACTGTAGATCGCAGAGCTTACGACTCCGGCAATCTTCATCTTGCGACCTTCGTTGCAGGCGGTGCTGGTCGCATCTTTGCAGCAGGATTTTGGTATTTTGAACACGTTGTTGGCGTTGGAAACGCCAAAAGTGAACCGTGATTGAGAAGAATCCTGGCTCGCGTATTTACTGCCGGCCCAGTCCTCAGGTCCATTGGCTCCGCAGCATTCGAGAGTGGCTTGAATCGTGTCCATGATTTGCGTGCGACATTGTATCTCGCCATATTCATCCTACGAAAATAATGGGACATGTTCATTTTCAATTATCACTCAAACAATATTCAAGAATCGTCTCGTGCGTAAATTGTCGTTGGATTTGGTGCGCAGTAGTTTAATTTCATAATTAAAAAGGGAATTACCTTAACGGTGTTTATCACGGATGATCGCACCAGTTCATCTAAACGGTCTTTATGAGCGTAAAGCCAGCCTGCGAAGGCGACTTGCGCGACGACAATGACGAGCATGATGCTGAAGAAAGTGGCTAGGCAATATCGAGAGTGCTTGAAAGCACTGCACCAGCCTAGGATGGAGACAACGAGCATGAGGATTCCGGTGCAGAGCAGAATGTACAGGCCTGCTTCATAGTTGTTTCCTTCCTCGGCGATCGATACTAAGTATGTTTTATCCGACAACATACATGCTACCAGAGTTATCACTGTTACTGAGATTATCTGTAAAAGACATGCGAAATGGAATTCAGATCGAGCTGGCGAGGACGAACAATCGCGAACAAACACAAGCGAGCGATTAGAAAAAATCGTTGGCAAAAACTTGCAAATATTTGTCGTTCAGACAAATCGAGCACAAACGACCAGGAACGAACGCTTCTTTCTTTCTTGATGTACATCCCGATAAGAGAGAATGTATTCGTGTTCGTTTGCGTTTGTTCGCGCTCATTCTGGATTCATATACATACCCCAATAAACACCCCCCCCCCAACAGTAATATTACATCAATATTATAATTTCCACTCAACATTATGAATATAATATAATACATATTGTACGTAACCCTGGTGAAAAATTTTCTCAGAATTCTTCATATAATTTTTCATAATTTTTATATATTTCTGAATTTTTCAGAATTTCTGTATAATTTTATAACTTTTTAAAAAATTTCTCAGATTTTTTAATACAAATTGAAACACTTTTCAGAAGTGCTGAAAAAGTTTACATCTTTTCTAGAATTCTTCACGTATATGAATTCTGAAATATTCTAAGATTTCTCATTTTACAATTTCTGAAGAAAGCTTATAAAATTTAAAAAAATTTAAGATATTTTTTCTGAAATCTTTATAAATTTAAAACACGACAAATTCTTAAAAATATTATGAGATATTATGAGAAAATTTTTTTCATCAGGGGACAGTTACATTGAGTAGGAAATTATAATATTGATATAATATGTTTCTGTTTTAATACTGTTAATTAGTGTTTACTGGTACGTACGCAATTATAATTAGCAGAGAAATGCTTATGTACTATTTTGCTTCTAGTTGATTAATTCTATTCATAATTTATTCTTGGAATTATTCGAGCGACAAAGCTGCAGGACAACGAGTCATCCGACGTTGCAGGATGAGAGAGACTAATGAGCCACTTTACGAGCCGAACCGGAGCCTGGACGAGGGAGGAGGACGGGACATTTACAATGAAACAGTCTGTCTGCCAGATGCGACGGCTTCCATTTAAACGCGCGGATTATCCCGAGGTTTCCTGCTGCGCGTATCTTCCAGTACCGGACGCCAGACGTGGGCTCACGTGGGTTAAAAGGAGGAAGAAAGAAAAAACGTCCTTGGCGTTCAAAGTGTTCACTATTCTCGAACGTCCGCGAGCTAGTCGATTAGCTTGTGTAAATGAATACGAGCGAAAATATATATTAATGTTTATTAATGTGCCACGTAGTCAAATATTGATAGAAACGAAAGAATCTGCGGAGCGAGCTGGGAATTTCTCAAGCTCGCCTCCCTCGGCAAAGAACAGAGAGAACGTGTCAGTCCCTTCTGCTTGAAGAACTGAGAATATGTAAACGCATTAAGGAGATTGCAAGGAAAATAAAAAATGTCAAGAATTGCGTAAAAATTGAAAGATAAGCTCATTTACAAATAATGTTAGCATATGAATTTTTTTTAGATATTTTCACCGATTAGTTTTTGAGAA
The DNA here is from genome assembly GCA_003063835.1 of Aphaenogaster floridana. NCBI lineage: Eukaryota > Metazoa > Arthropoda > Insecta > Hymenoptera > Formicidae > Aphaenogaster > Aphaenogaster floridana. The sequence goes on from NJRP01000029.1 coordinate 1,008,827, forward strand.
AATTTATAACAAAATTCAAAATTTTCTAATGGATTCTAATGGGAGACTTGATGCTGCATATTTCCAATTTTCATAAATGAAATTAAAAAGGAACTGAATAAAAATGTATGTTTAATATATATATAAAAAATATTATTCACAAAGTATCTTTAGCACAGATTTGTGCAATTTCACTGTATAATTTTTTTATAACAGTAAAATATAAAAATAAAAATATAGTATTATTGTCATCTAAAACATCAGATAGAGGAATATTCATTGCAGTCTTTACATCGCATCTTTTGTTGCGTAACAATCTCAAACTCAACACATTAATTATTTTAAAACCCTTGATCTTTGCGCTTAATGGGCTCTCTTCCTTTTCTTTTGGCATGACTTTTTTCACTTTTTTCGATTTTCAATTTGTTTCATTCTTTTTGCAATTGCTTTTTGCTAATAAAAACACCTTTTCACCTCGCAGTTTTTATTTATGCAACATTGCCAAGTAATTTTTTCAATTAACAATAAAATTTGTTTAAAAGAATATAAGTTTACACATTTGACACTTCTGTATAAATAATGATATTCTTTGCAATTACATTTATATTGCTTAAAAAAATTATATGAATATTCTTTCCAAATACCAATATTTAAGATTGGTAACATCCTATTTCTCTGTGTATACAGCATTACTCCCTCTCAGTCTTACAATCTTCTTACTGCTCCTCCCTTTTTGGCCTTACAATTTCCTTAATATACGCAAGATTCCAAGAAGATTTTGAGCCAAAGGAAAATGAAAAAGTTTTTTGAGCGCCATAAAATTTTTTAATTTGTAATTCATGCATAAACACGCCTTAAAACGGAAGAAGAGAAACTTTCCACATGCCTCTTCTTATTCATCGCGCGGCGAGAATAGAAAATCTCGCTATAACGCGAGAGTTGATGTAAGAGCGCGCGCAACAACTAAAAACAATCCGATGAATCAGAAACGGATTCCAACCCGCTAATATCAGAGCTAATACCGATCGCAGCTATCCAGCGCTATCTTGACGCGATCTCCGACGTTCTCCTCGAACCGTCCGTCGTAACGCTGTCAGTGCTTGTCAGAGTCCAGGCAAAACGTTAAAACAGTTCGACAGCTAATTCGAGCGGGATATCGCGGCGGATTGGCATCAGCTGTGTCCGCATTAAGCTCATGTTTTGCCAACAGAACCTGCCGACGTAATTCGACTGCAGATTGCCAGCAGAATCTGTCATTTAAAGCATTTGAACGTCACAAAATATTATAAAATATCGTTTAATTTACAAAATAGCAGATCCTGCTCCGTTTCTACAGTAATATAAATCTAACATTCAGCTACTGTTTTTTTCTGTTTGCGCTTATTTCGTAAGCAGCTGTCACTGCGGAAATCGCATATAATTTGACAGTTTATATATATATATCTATCACATGATTCATCGTGGATAAGAAGATTATAAGTTGTATAGAAATAATTTCCTTAATATTTTCTTCAGAGATTGTATTACTGGTCAAATATTGAAGATGCATGCAATTGTATTCGTGTCACATGATAGCTTATAATACGAAGTAGACACAAACAGAGCTGTGATACAAATTGAAAAAAATTTATCCGAATTTAGAAACAAATAGAAACAAATAGCCCGCGCCTGTATGTCTAGTTTCGGCAAAAAAAACTAACAAAATTTGTAGGAAGCAAAATCTATTTTCGACAGATCTGGGAATAAAATACCGTGGACTTTCCGCGTAAAACGGAATACGACGAGGTCTTACGCTGCCATCGCAAACGCGACGAGACTTTGAGTCAGCTTACACAGCGATTACAGCAAATACAGTCAGCGTAAAACGCAGTCGACTCTTGGATGGCGCTCCTTCATTAATATCGCCCGACAGGGGGGCGGAGGGAATTGGGCCGCAGCGTGGGCCGAAGGCTCGTAGGAAGAAACGCGCTCTCTCGCGCTCCCCGACCACGAGACTATATTTAAACGCACACTCTAAGTCTAAGATGAATATTTCGAAATTGCGGATTCCGAGGTCGATAAACGCGTTATTGGGGGGAGAGGGCGAACTGTTGTCCCAACCAATATTTATTCAACTCCATCACCCTCGAAAACCCGCACGCGCGGGTTTCCCGAAGCTGGTGTCGGACTATACGCATTGGAGCTTGAGGATTGCGAATTGGAGATTAGAATTCGACAAACAGATAATCTTAATCTTCATTCTCTTCGTTCTGATTAGTCGAATTCTAATCTCCAATTCGCAATCCTCAATGCGTAGTCTAAAGCCCATATCAGACTATGGATTGGGATTGGGATTGGGACTGAAATTTGACCAATCGAGAGAAAGAAAACCAATAACAAGTTCAGTGAACTTAGCTTTGATTGGTCAAATTCCAATCTAATCCCAATCTCAATCCATAGTCTGATACGGGCTTAAAACTTGTGACACACTACCTGTTGGAGATTGAGAATTGCGAATTGGAGATTAAAATTCGACAAGCAGATAATCTTTAATCTTCATTCTCTTCGTTCGGATTAGTCTAATTCTAATCTTCAATTCGCAATCCCCAGTCTCCAATGCGTAGTCCGACACGAGTTTCGGGAAACCCGCGCGTGCGGGTTTTCGACGGTGACGGAGTTGAATAAATATTGGTTGGAACAACAGCTTGCCCTCAATCTCCAATGTGTAGTCTGACACAAGCTTCAAACTTGTGTCAGACTACACATTGGAGCTTGAGGATTACAAATTGGAGATTAGAATTCGGCCAATCAAATAATCTTCATTCTCTTCGTTCTGATTAATCGAATTCTAATCTCCAATTCGCAATCCTCAATCTCCAATGCATAGTCTGACAGGCTTCAAAAATCTTGCAATCGTTCCCCGCGATTCCTCATGTCTTGTACTCTTGGCCCGCGCTTTCGTATACATCATCGATATTTCTGTCTCACGCGATTCGTGATTTCGATCTCGCGGAGGATCGGGGATTTTCGCGATACAATTTTCCAGCGAGATACATGAAATTGAGTTTTATCACGGGGAAAGAATCGGCGATGGACACAACAAACTCTGTCCGAGTGTCGCTGGTATATCTTCGCAAGAGAACCATCCTCCAGATTTATTATAAGGCTCGGCGATGAATCCAATCGCGAAGGCTTCCCAGGGATTGGCGTTAACTTGGCTTATCGATTGCGCTCCGTAAAATTAATATCGAAACGAGGCGTAAGTGACCCGCTGAAAGGGCATCGGCGATAATGGCGGAGAGCCACGACGAAAACAAGAATTTTTCATAACTCCTTCCAGCTTTACGCGCGCTATACGTATACGTTACAGGACAAACGCGAAGTGTCTGGATCGCAGGCTGGAGATAAGGAGGGAATATAGGGCGCTTACTGACAAACCGGTCGATCCTAGAATGAAATTGAATTAGAACGAGAAAAATCAAATCGGTGGAGGGGAACGTATCGATCCCGAGACGGAGTCTCGCGTGGAGTGGACTCACCAAAAACACGAGGCTCATGGCCGCCAGCGTGTACTTGGAGAAGTTGTAGCAGAACGTCCCCATTTTGCCCGGATCACGCGGGTGCGGGAGAGACGAGAACGCGAGATTCCGATGACGATCCGCGCGCGATTCGCACGCGAGACGTCGGGCCGCGGCCGGCGCACCGCTCCGCGAATGACGCGCTGATGAACCGTAGGACGCGCGTCGTCCCGCCTCTGCCGCGCGCGCTCTCGCAGATGCGCTCCTCTCTCTCGGGGGAGGACTCCGGGCTCCAACTCGACGGCGGCGGCGGCGGTAACGGTGGCGGTGGCGGGAAGCGGCGCGACGTCTCAGAGCTGACGATCGTTCGCTAGCGCGCGAACGAGAATCGCGACGTTCGACGCAACGCGACGGTCCACTAGCTTTACGCGAACAGCTCTGTCCGCGACCCTGTCCACGATACACTTGGGTATACTTGAATACACTGGAGCAGAGCTGAGCTGAGAGCAGACGGCGGATTGTCCGCGGTATGGGCGATCGTAGAGTGTGGCAGCGCTACTCGCTGGTGAATATGGGAACTGACTGAATGTTCAATATCACGCTTGGTAACCATGCGATTATGTCGATATTATTGGTAGCCGATAATTTACCTACTGTTGATATCTAAATTTTTATTGAAATCGTATTTATCATATATCTTATATTGATTATAATTATATTGATTATAATTATATTGATTATAATTATATTGATTATAATTATAT
>NJRP01000029.1:1024930-1040818 GCA_003063835.1 Aphaenogaster floridana
AATATCGCCTCGCTGATTGGTTTGCTGCTCGCTGCTTGACGCTTGACGCGTCCTGTCTGTTTCTAGCTTAAAGGTGCTCACAGACAGGACGCGTCAAACGTCAAGCAGCGAGCAGGAACCAATCAGCGAGGCGATATTCACAGTGGCGTAGAAAATATCGCCTCGCTGATTGGTTTGCTGCTCGCTGCTTGGCGCTTGACGCGTCCTGTCTGTGGGCACCTTTACTCTCGAGAGAGAGGCAACTATGATTTTTTTTCTCACTTCCTCCGGACATGTTTCTCTTTCTAGAACAATGGCCGGTATTCATAGTTATTTAAGACCGTCTTAAGTTCAATCTTAAGATGTCATGAACCAATCACAGAGCCGTATTAGCGTCTTAAGACATTACTTAAGACGGTCTTGAAGACTATGAATACCGGCCAATGGGTATTCCGCTTCCATATATACATGTTCTAAGATCCAGCCTTAACATAGGTGCGGCCATTTTCTCTATAGTATGAATAGACGCATGCGCACTAGAAATTTGTGACATAAAAACTAGCCAAGTCGGCAACGGGTAAATTTGGCGCGTACGATTTATCACGAGTGAGGTGTGTGCGCCGACTTGAAAAATGTTGGTTTGTTGACTTAAAAATTACTTGTGCTTTTAACGCAATTGTGTAATATTGACAGTAATTCTATGTGGATGTTATTTGTGACGACGATCATGTGTAAGTATACGCGCGAAGCGAGCGTTTTGACTGTTTTGAAATATTTGGAGGTTATGCCGCCAATGCAATAACCGTCTTATTTGAATATCACAGCAACGTTGCTTGTCAAACGTCACTTAGCCAGCATGATAAAGAGGTTCAAGTTCGAGGAATTGGAAAGCGCCGTGATGCCCATTTTTCCAGAGATCTCTTGGACTCGCATCAGATCTAAATTGATTAAGAATCACAAGAATTTCACGGTAGCTAATGCGGTGCGCGTTATCGAGGAAGTTCTCGACGTAAGAATCGCTTGTAACATTCATCTGAAATTTACATGTTTACACTTTACAGTAATCTAATTTATATCATCAATATTATTTTTACATTGGATTTATTTACAGCATCTAGATTTAAGAGAGAAAGACTTGCGCGATAGACTGGCAACGCTAGAAGTAATAGGTGAGATAACAGTCATAAATATTAAATTTAACATTCTAAACTTATAACGTACAATCTATATTAAATGTTAGTAAACTTGTGAAATAATGATTTTTCAGATATAAGCAGACATGATAAGAGAAAGATATGGTACGGATATGAATTAACAGGTTCGAATAAATCATCGAGATATCTTGAAAAACAGGAGATACAAGAGACCATCAAAGAGGAATTTCATTCGAGTGGTATGAACGTAGATGTGAAATCCGTTATGTACAACAATGTTACGTTTATATGCCTCAAGGAAGAAAAGAAGAAAAAGAGGAAGAAGAAGCAAGTACAAGATGCCATGCCAACGTTTTTCGCTTTGTTCTTAGGACACAAGTATTTTTTCTGCTCAAGGAAGAATGTATCGCTTGATTATGTAAAAGTGGTGGCTGTCAGTTTGGGTTACAGTAATAGCAAGAGGATCAAGCTGATGGGCAAAGATCTTAAATCTTTAATAAAATTATTATGGATTAAGCAACAAGGTGCTTTATGTACCGAAGATATCAGTGAACCACCAGCTTACCAACCATCTGATCCTATCGTCAGGTAATATTAATCAGAAATGTATTTTGCTCTGTTTTTATAGATACATTTTACACTCAAGGTACATACTGTCAGATATTTTGCAATTGGATTGAGTGCACTATGTGATATATTTTAGTAGATATGTGATATATTTTATATGTTGTATAACGTTGTTGTGCAAACCTGGTTACAGTAATAATGGCATGGATTATACACAGAGCAAGCAACGGCAAAAGTATGCACAACGATGTTTTGGCAAAGATCCTCCGACTCTAGAGGTGCTCGTTATAAAGGGGCCAGAGGAATCTATACAACATGACGTTGTGGCTTCGGAATTACCCACCGATAGTTTACATATGAAGTAAGAATATTTTTGCACATACCTGAGATCACGATTTGTACAGTCTCATTTGAAATTTCTTCTGTTTCAGCTGGGAATTTCGTAGTCATAACATAGCTAGATTCTTAACTGCCTTAGTTGAAAAACATGCATTCACGCTGCCATTACCTGAATATGTATCTAATCTCATGAAAATAGGAAAAAATGAATTAACACTTAAGACTGACCGACAAACTCGGTCATAAATATAAATTTCTTGTGGTAACAAAATTAAGTATTTCATGCATGCGGTGCCTGCATATTGTTTATATCAGCTGTAAAAAAATTTTAGATGTTAATTTGCTAAATAATAATGTACAAAGTTGCAGAATTAAGTTATAATTGACAAGTGTACAAAGAATAAAAAGTGATTATAGATTGATTAAAATTGTACATAAATCATATTCTGACATAATGTAACTAACATTAAAATTTGTGTAAAGTACATTGTAATAACAGAGTGAGAAAAATTAACAGTTAACCCTTCGAGTTCAAACTAGTGAAGACAACAGAAGAATGCAGAACACTATTAAATTTATTATATAATTTTGTTATTACATAGAAATGCCATTAAAAGCCTCTGTTACATTAATAAAGTATATTTGTTAAAAGTTCATTCAAGTTGAATTGTATCTTCATCTCCTACATGCTATTTTACTGATTTATATAAAGCTCACTTGATGTGCTGTATGTATATATGGTCAAGCGTAACAGGATATCTATTAGGTAATTGTTCATAAGAGGGCTAGATATTATTCAATATATATCTTATCGTCTTGTTTATTATGAAAATTATATCATTGTTTTCCCCTGTGCTAGCACTCTTCAGTCTTCATCAGATTCCTCTTCATCAGACGTTACATCAGGATCATTCGCTTGCGCTTGGCATTTATCGCAGTGACAAACGAATAGATACAAAGAGCTCAATGCCTGCTGCCTGGAATGCCTACTCCTTTCGAGCTGGCATTCGTCGAGGTAACTTGTACAAATTTCCTCGCCAACTTTTATATCTCTTATTGCTTTCAATACCAAAGTATTATTTGAATAAGGAAATTCAACGACTGCATTTGGTACACAACTATGATTCACTGACGACTGTAGAATGTAGAGTCCAGAACCTTCGTTATTCAAAAATGGACCTACCGCTGCGAAAGAAATTTTTAGAAGTTGTATAAATATTTATCAAGTGCAACATTCGTATGGCCGTATCTAAGATCATGTTGGCCATTTGGATGGCCAACCTTCGAAAGGAGACGGCATCATAAGAAGAAGCAACATCTGGAGAGAAATTATAAAAATAAATAAAATTACCATCATTCATGGTGTCATAAAATTTCTCTATTAATTTGTCAACGTAAATCCTTTCGTCTTTGGGCAATTCTAAGGCAGAGACGTTCTTCACCCAACGGCTGAATGAACTAGTGCCAATTCCTTGGCCGTTCGTTCCTACTAAAGCTAATAGACTTCTAAAACCATCTGGCGTAAACCACTAAAAGCAAAAATTCCAATTAGTATTAATATATATAACAATAATATAATATATATTACACACATGTGCAGTATACTCAGTGTTAAGAGCCTCCTTTATCATTTGCTGGAGGATGTCAATCTGACCCACAAACTTTTCCCCTAACAGATAGTGTATAATTTCGTGCGTATCGTTGGAGACGGTACGGTGACAAAACTGTGAAAATATTGCTAAAGCTTCCTCCTTATCGTTTGCTTGATTAACTATAGCGACCATTCTTGCCAGTAACATGATCGATGCAGTTTCAGGTGGATAATGCATTTGTTTCCACGTCTCACATAGTTGATTGAGAGGGTGGCTTTCATCCTTGACTCTCGCTTGTAGGCACAGCGTGCTATGATACCTGAAACAAATACTTAGCATAATACATAATAAAGGCTACAGCAAACGTATTCAATTTGTAATCACTTTTGAAATGCCTCATTCTGGCACTCTACGCTGCAATATTTGACCCCGCACAGGGGGCATTCGGTTATTAAGCTCTTATTTATCTCGCAGCATTCCTTGTGCGGTACAACAAACTTTGGATTGCCCGTCAGCCTGCGGACGTTCTCCTCCGCTGTCTCCAGCGGTCTCAGGCAGTGGTCGCACGCCAAGTATCCAAACTCGGAGTTCCACAGGAACTGACAGCAAACCACGGGCCTCTCCTCGAGTATCACGTCACCCTCTTTGAACGCGCGATTGGAGAACAGCCCTTTACCCTGTAAGACGAATGCGCGAATTAATAATCAGAGTCTCTTGAGAACTAAAACTATAAAGGGCTCCATGGTGGAAATGGCATGCGGACGTAATCGAGAATGCGCCTCACCTTCTCGTCGTTCACCAATTTGATGAAGAAGCCCTTATCCGCCATAACCTCGTCGTCCATCATACCGAGCGAGTGCGGAAACAACACCGGGCGGGAAAAAAGGCAACCCGTGACCCATTCGAATCCTAACCACGAGCGCGCGAGCCCACAACGAATCGACCAGAATCGACGACCGTCGTGAAGGCTCTGTCACAGATGCGCACCACTCGAGTCAAGTCACTCACTCGCGCCCGCGGGACACGCGTTTTTTCCTCCCTCCGATTCGCACTTCTCGCGCGGTGTCACGCGTGCCAGATAAACGTGCGGAAATATATAAATACGAATAATCTCAGCGGCCCGCGGTATCCCCGATGGATTCTCAATGGAGAAGCACCGCGGCACGCTTCCGGCGCTCGGTACTTCCGCAAAGAAGAGGTGCATCGTGTTGCGGGTGACTCGTCGCGCATTTCGCGGTCTCGTCCGGAATTTTCGCCAGACCCTAGGCCCTCGTCCGCCCCAGAACGGTTCTCGAGGAAACGATGAACGGAACGATGGCCATGGTGAGCGAGTCCCCTACCGCGCGCGAGTTCCCGGTTCTCGCGACGAGTGCGGCCCTTCGCCGCGACCGCGGCTAACCCTTTGGCGGCGTAATGGCGATCGCGGACTGCGTTCGCCAACGCGATTCGCCGACCGTCGGCCGCGTCGCGTCCAGTCTCTTTCGCGGCCACCGCGATAGGCCGAGCGAGTGAGCGGCTGCGCCGAGAAAAACGTCCGGATAGCGAAATCTGTCGAAAACAGATTTTGTGCCAAGGGTCCGCTGTAAATTTTATTTCGGTGGAATGCTAGTGAAAGTACAACTGAATCTGCTAGTGGAATAGGATGGTAGATTGACTATGAAAACTAAACAAAATCTGCTCTTTTGTTATCATTTAAATGACATTCCATTTAGATGGTTTTGGAATGATAGATTTTGGTAGATTTCTGCTGACAATCTGCTGTGAGATTTTGTTGACAGGTTCTACTGGGAAAACATGAGCTTAATATGTCAAGTTGATGTCAATTTGCTGTGATGTTCTATTTGCTTATATATATCTTTTGCTGGCAAACTGCTAGCATGCTGCCAACAATACTTTGCTTACCGCCCAGACAAACCTGTTAAAAACATTGCAAAGTGACTGCTACAAACTTCGTTGGCAGAACGCTCATAGAAATGTAACAGAACCTAATAGAATATGATAGTAGAGTAACTGCAGAAACTGAGCAAAATCTATCATTTCGTAATTATTTATCCAGCATTCTCATGTGATTTGTGAATTTTTTTAAAATCAGAGTAACAGTAAAAGAATACAAAAGAATTCACTGTAACTATACTATAGTGAGCTCTCCATATATTATGGGTTTCGCGGCTCTAATTGTAGAAAAAGATAGGTATAGTCTCGTGGAAGACGTAAGAGGAAGAACCATTAAAAAGGGTGTATAATAAAATAAATTCATTTCAAAATTGCAGTGTCACCATAAATAAAAAATTTTTCTAATCTTGTTTGGAATTTTTAATAAAAATACCTGGAAAATCCGGGAATTCTCAGGGATTTTTTTTTCATGATTTGAGTAAACACTTTGGATTATGTCGGCAGGCTCTGCTGGTGAAATATGAGCTTAATACAGACACAGTTGCCAATCTATTTAAAACCACTGACAAACTGCTAGTATATGGCTAATATTTTGCTTGATGAAAATGTCAAGCAACAAATCTGTAGAATTTATGATATAGATAAACTCATTGATCTCATTTTATGTTACATTGAGTTTGTTTTTGTTTGCAGGCACCAACGTCGCAAAACAGTGCAGAGCCACCGGTGAAGAAGACCAAAGTAGAAGGTAAATTGCTAATGCAGCCAAATAGCCGTTATGCCTGTGATAACTACGATATTATATACATAACTTTGCTAGTGGGAAACGCAATGAAACAGAGAAACGACAGCAAGTGTAATATGTGTATATTAAGAACGAGAACATGATGTGGAAATGCATACAATAGCTACTTAGGACACTCAGGTGCTAGTTTTCTCTTTAAAAATGCTGCCATACTCTATAAAACTGCAGAATGCGTCTATTCAGAAGCAGTTTTGAGCATAAATTTTCGGTAGGCTAGGGTAAATAGATGATGATTGTATGGCGCCTAAATCACACTAATGTATGGTTGTCCTTTTGTTCTGAGATGTTACAGCGGAGAGACAGTACAGAATCCGTGGCCTACGACTGAGCGGTGATCATGAACGTGCGCCAAACAAAGAAAGACTACATTCGTTGAACAGAACAAATCAGAGTTTAACAAACTCCCACTGATACCGTATCTATTGCCGAGTACGATGCATACTTTAGATAGGTCAGCATTTTAGGGCTTAGAGTTTCTCTATTCCTGATTAAGAGTCTCTTTTGGACGATAGGTGCGATAATTTAATTCCATCGTCGTGAACAAACAATTATATGTAAAATCTTTTTTTTTTTTATTAATATATACAGCATAATATCTCTCAGTTACACGGTTTTTGATGTATATAATTATCTTGTAGAATTATTACTGTTAAGACAGTAATACCTCTACTTGCAAATGTCAAGATATCTAGAGGCTCGTAATCGGGAGTGGCAATGGCGAAGGGTGTATATTAAATTTGTCATATGTGTATCAAACATCCATTTATATTTGCATTGGGTGATAATGAAGTCGATAAGTCCCAGCACTTGGACGTCGATATAGCCATGAATGTGGCTTAGAGATTCGTCTAATTGAATCCCTCTCAAATATGACCCGATGAGAACGTGGTATCCACGCCTTCGTCTTCGCATTTTATTCTGCCATCGCTAAGCAGGATACGCGCTATTTCGAGACATGTTATAACGATGTCCGAGTGTGCACGTAGGCGATGCGAGTGAAAAAATTGACCGCAAATACGATCTAGAATTATGTGACATTGAACTTTGAGAACTTGTGTAATCACATTCTGAATATTAATCCCCCTAATGGGAAAGAGAATTTCACGTGCCTGCATTAAAGATCTCGCCATTGCTACGTGAAAATTGTTAGGTTGAAAAGTGGTAGGTTGGAGAAGGCAAAGACTAAGAATATGGCGCAGAAAATGCACTGAGAGTATTCTCCTTTGCTTTGTGCTTACAGATTTGTGCGTCGCCTCAATCTCGGATAATTTGCGCACAACCGTCATTGCTCAGCCCAGAACACGGTTAGCTGTAAATCGAATGATCGCACAAAACTTTAAGAGCCTTTTAATTCATGAAAAGTCGGACTGACTTCTGTTTTTCTGTTTCTGATTTCTGTTTCAGAGACTAGCAGACCAAATTGGTTATGAAACCTAATCTAATTATGACTAGTCTGATTTTTGGGGCTGATTGTGCAAACAGTAATTAAAGCTCAAATTTAATAAGACTCCTCGGGTTAATGACCAATTTTATCAAAGTTTAACGCATATAAATAATGTTCGGTCCATCCATTTTCTCTTATAAGTCGTATCGTTTCTGACAAAATTTCTTATCTCTGGTCTTCGTACAATCTACGCTTTGTTTCTTCCAATAGCATGCATCAAACGAGAAATATTTCTTCGTTTCGATGTTTGCACAAAAATATATGGTTTTCATATATACATTTTGCATACATATCTCTATAATACATCCACATACACACATCGATACACACATACAACCATATTTATTAAAAGAGTTGTAATATTCCTTGATCGTTTTAATTTCTGTGAACTTACAGTTTGGAGGACGGTTTTATCATAGCAGCTTCTGGCATGGCGTCACGGTACTCCCGTGCTAAGAAAGATATTCCACAATACGAATAAGAATAATGCGCCCGCATACATCAATGCGACTAATAGAAGTTTTACTAGCCTAGGGCAATAGGTCATCCAGCTGTTACATATCTCCGTGTACGAATCTGTACATATATAAATGTTTTCCCCAAAGATTGGTCAAAACAAATGTCTGACTGCCAAGATAGCAATTATTTTACATTAAATATCAAAAAGTTTTCTCGAATTGGATTCTAAAAATGTGAAATAATGGCCACCCAATTTACTAACGAAGAAAGTAATCCCTAATCCATCGATATAGAATTATTAAGAAATAACTTGGTGGCGTAACTGGTTCTATTTAAAAATGAAATGTTTAAGATATTCTTAATATTTATCTACTTTAATGCAAATTGTCTAATGCATAATTTCTTTGTAGGAAATGCATCAGAGTTCTTACCAGGCCCCATATATGATCTCAATCAAATAGGCCAAGTCGTTGCTGGTATGTATAATGTTATATATTTTTTACTTTAAATTTGAATCTTTTTATTAATTTGATCCAGTTCGTTTTAATGATGTATAATATCAATAGTGACATTATATTTTCTAAGTCAAGTTCAATTTAAGTAATATTGAGCGTTGATATAGATATCTAATGGACGTTTTGCTGATAAGATCTGACGCGAATAAATATTTTTTATTGCTTCGAATTGCCCTAGATTAGTCTGACTTATATCTTTTTCTATTTTGTGATTTTATAGGCCCTGGCGCTAAATATCTGACACTACCTGGAATATTAGGAGCTGGTTTGCCGAAAGTTACATCTGAGCAACAAGACACTGTAAACAGGGCGAAGAAGTATGCGATGGAGCAAAGCATCAAGATGGTCCTCATGAAGCAGACCTTGGCCCATCAACAACAGGTAATTTCTAAATTGTTAATAACTTTGTTCATATTTAATATCTTCGCTCCATTATGTCATTCTTAAAATTTAACATTATAATGTCGAAATTACGATTTTTGTAGACAATTATATTTAATGTATAATTATTAATTCAATCTTTTTAAGATATTTCTTTAATTATAAGGATGCATAATAGACATTTATACATATACACATATATGCATGTACATGATAATTAAATTGCCGAATTTGCTTATTGCGAATGAATGATTACAATTTGTGGTAAAATTATTAAACTTTATCTATTGAAATACTATATTTGTAAATTAGTCTTCCTATCTTTCATAAATTTGTTGAATATTGTATCATATGTAGCTTTTTGCTCATCAATAAAATAAGCTGATCAGCCAATTCGGTGATTAAGTTTAACGTATATAGAATTTGATTTGCATGATATATTTTGTTTACATATATAAATAGTTTTCTTTATTCAGCTCTCTTTACCAATCATGTAATTACAATACAATGAATAATATCATATATGATTCTGAGATATTTAATATATAGCTCATCCCGCCGAGTCAGTTACTATACAGATACTAAAAAAAAGAACAAACATTAGAATTTAACTCTGATTGGCTCATTTTTTTCTCCCCGCAGAAGAATAAGTTGGTCCTGCGGCAGCAAGTTTTATTGCTAATGTGCAGGTTAGTGTCAACCAAATCAAGAAAGAAACGATAAATCCGCCTTATGGTCGAACACTCCTAAACATTTTCCTGAGTTGCTACCATAAGAAAAGGTTAGATATTAATTTGTGATAGTATAGTCGGCGGGAGCAGAGCTGTACAACGCGAAGAAGGAAAAGTTTTTGTGAATGCATGAACCTTCAGATGATTTGAATGATTTTTCTGAGCTCGACTGTTTCTCTGCTTCGAAGAATAACAGTAGTGCAAAAATTATATTCCAAATTTATTAAGAGAAATACAGGAAATAAAAAGAGAGAAATATTAAAATTAGTCTGAAACATTGTGTATAATTCGTCAAGTTTATCTTGCATAAATTTTTCTATTTTATATATTCGTGTGCGTAGTGCTATAATAATTCATTTTTGATATAATTTTAAATAATTATTTTGAGTAGAAATTTATATATTAAAATACATCTTGATTTTGTACCATTAAAAATAATTTTAATCCGTATTTTCGACAAAAGTTATTTAAGATTTAAATTAATAATAGAAAAAGTCGAGCAAAGAAATTAGAATGGTAAAAGAGCTTGAGGGATTACTTCAAGTCGATGAGACGTGTTGTATGTAAATGGGGGAGGGATATCAATAGAAGGCCTCTGGTCCTTTGTGTTGCAGCAAATGGCTAGTCAACGGAATCAAGTGCAAAGACAGCAGGCTCTCGCTCTCATGTGCAGGTTTGTTTGTTCTTTGTCTTAATCCTCGAAACATTCGTGTGCAAGATCTCCCAGTATAGCTCAAGAGAGAATTATACTTAAACATTTTATTATTTTTTTAAACGAAAACTATATCTACTCGTTTTATATTTTTAGTATTTAGACTATTTAGATTGTGAAGTGTATTAAATTAGAGAAATGGCTATTATAGAATATAAATATTTTCTGTTTTCAACTCTAAAAGGATATTGATAAGTTTTTTTAGTCACATTAACCAACTACAGAAATTAGTTTCTTGTAGCTTTTAATGTTATCCATAGTCCTCAGGTATCCTAGAGCAAACGTTGGTCGTTATCCTTCCTATATATACCGTTTATTTTTACAGTATCATATTAATTTTTTCAAGTAATAATTTTCTTGTCTCACAGTCGTGAAACAAGATTTATAACATTCATGTAATTTATGCATAAAATTATTATATATTAATAAACATTTATTAAATCAGGTCATAATAGAGATTTTTTTATTTTACGTTTTACTTATCATAAAAACAAAAAAATAAATATTTTTATATTCGTGAATTAAATAAGTGTTATATTTATATCAATTACTTGCAAAATTTTATTTTTATGTGAAATATTTTTTTATAGATTTTATGAAAAATATTGATGTGTGTGTGTATATATATATATGTAAAACAATTTTTGAAGATGTTCTATTGATGTCGATTATGAATATCGTTGTCGCACAAATTGTTATAACAATTGGATAAATGTATATTTTATAATATTTAAGATATGTGTAAAATACATATCTTGATATATATATTAATATATTATTATAAATATTAATATTAATATAAATTAAATATAACTAAATTTTTTAAAATGCATTGATAATTCTAATGCAAGTGATTGATATATAAAAATTCGAATAAAATTAAATATTGTTAGCAAGAAAATATAGTTACATTAAATAACATCGATATATTAATACATATATATTATATACTAGGGTTTATGTGGGCAGCATCAGTTTTGAATTGAAAGAAGATACAATCAGGCAAGCTTTCTTGCCATTCGGACCGATCAAGTCTATCAATATGTCTTGGGATCCCGTTACGCAGAAACACAAGGGCTTCGCCTTTGTCGAATACGAGATACCCGAAGCCGCGCAACTTGCTTTGGAACAAATGAACGGTGTCATGATCGGTGGCCGCAACATCAAGGTAGCAGGACGTACCTATATAACGAATTTCCTGTCCCCCAGCAATCCTATCATCCCGCCGGAGGTCGGCAAATTTTTATTTAGTCCTTTATTCAATACCTACGATCTTCGAGCGAACTGCGTCTGAACTGTAATTTGCTCGAAAATCTTAATTCATTAGTATACTTTTACTATGTATACATTGCTTTGAGTTCATTTGCTTATTGAGATACATCCCATCATACATATTCTGTATGTTATATATTTATTTAGTAAATAGTTTTTGATAATGTTAATATTATAAGAGAATATATCTCACAGATACCTCTTTCTCATACTTTCCTTAGGTCGTGGGACGTCCGTCCAATATGCCACAAGCACAATCAGTGATCGATGAGATCACCGAGGAGAGCAAACATTACAATCGCATTTATATTGCATCGATACACCAAGACCTGACGGAAGACGACATCAAATCAGTTTTCGAGGCATTCGGGCCGATTACGTACTGTAAACTTGCACAAGGTAGTTCGCCACATCGACACAAGGGTTACGGCTTCATCGAGTACGAGACAATGCAAGCTGCGCTGGAGGCCATCGCCTCCATGAATTTGTTCGATCTGGGTGGTCAGTATTTGAGAGTGGGGAGAGCCATAACACCACCAAACGCACTCATGGGACCACCTAGTGGCACCAGTATGATGCCGACCGCAGCCGCGGTGGCTGCAGCAGCTGCAACGGCAAAGATTCAAGCGATGGACGCGGTTGCTAGTAATGCAGTCGCGTTAGGCCTCACTAAACTTGGAGCTACCGCACCACCAATTCTGAATCAAAGTTCGTAAATTCATAATTCTTGCATCTACACTGAAACCAAGCATTGCAAGAGAAAGAGTAGTCACTTTTACATTTACATCTTTACCATTATTTCTATTATAGCGCTACCTGGCGTAGTACGACCTACCATAGCACCCGCAACAATAATGGCACCACCAACGGTAGCAACGGTAGCGCCAGTGATACCTCCACCCGGCATAGCCATACCACAAACCTTAACGCGACCGCCCGCTATTATCCAACCGATTCCTGGCCAGCCAGTCGTTATACCACCTCCCGCTGTAGTCGCGCCTACGATTGTCGGCACACCAGTTGTAAGTATCCTATTAATATGCTAGAATGAAAAGCATCGAAATAAAAAATATTAAATTGTCAACGTGTTAATTATGAAAAATTTGATTGCTCGTTAGATACCAGTTACAACGACTGCAAATTCGGATATTATGAGGCGAGCGCAGGAACAAGCGGCTCATCAAAAACAACAGGAGGAATTACAGAAGAAACTCTTAGAGGAAACGGAACCGCAGACGTTGCAACAGCAGGAAAATATGTCTATCAAAGGCCAGAGCGCGCGTCATCTCGTGATGCAAAAACTTATGCGTAAAGTTGAGTCCCGAGTCGTTATTTTAAGAAATATGGTAGCGCCGGAGGATGTGGATGAGACCTTACAGGAGGAAATCCAGGACGAGTGTTCCAAGTTCGGTGTGGTCGTACGGGTTATTATTTATAAGGAGAGACAGTCCGAGGACGACGAGAACGCGGAAGTCATCGTAAAGATATTCGTCGAATTCGCCGAAATGAATGGTAGAGTATATTTACATATACACAGGGTATCCTAGGTTGATCATACTCTCGATCCGAGAGCGTGAAAAATCTAGATTACCTTGTATATATTAACAGCCTATCATATAATTATCAAATTGATTTTTATATTTTTAGAAGCGGAACGGGCAAGAGATTCGTTAAATGGTCGTTATTTCGGTGGACGATTGGTTAAGGGAGAATTGTACGATCAAGCCCTGTTTGATAATAGTGATTTTTCTGGTTGATGCCCAAGATGCTCTCATTTGCTATACATAAAGTTTTTATCAATTAAATTCGTATGAAGGAGACAAAATTTAACGTTGACTGACAGCTTGGTCTTTGTTATTTAAGCTACTATTTATAATGAAATCTTAGAGTTACACCTGTTGAACAGTCCAAGAAGTCAAATACACGTGATGTCACGGCTTTAATAATTTGTAGTGACCAAGTCGCAAAGTATAATAGGAACTGCACCACTTGGAGCAAAAATAATTCAAGCTTATGAAATGTGATTTTAGAATGTCTCGTACATTCAACTTTTTTTTTCTTCCATGTAAAACTTGATACTCAATCTCTTTCGTTATTCGTTTCGCATCACGGCAATTGCAAACTAGAGTCGTAGCATCTCGAGAAGTAAATATTTCGTACACCTATCCAGTATATAGTACCTTTGTTATAATTTTGTCGAGAATGATTGTATATGAAAGCGGTAGATCCTAATTTACATGTATAGAAAAAAATAGAATATTAATAATAAATCATTTTACATATATAGAGTGACTCACATAAGGCTTAATGGCTTAATATCCCGGGAACTACACGATCAATTTTAATCGTTCTGGTCTGGAATTTCATTCATCCCAGAGGCCTTTAGTGTCAAGTCTGACTTCCATTCATTCCCCTTGGAAGGTAAAGTGACGAGATGTAACTTTAAAATTTTAAATAGAAATCTAAAATCGCTCTTCTCTCTCTCCGTTATCTATGTTAGAAAACAAGCAACTTTTGTCAAACATTTTTTAAAAATCATTCCTTATGAATTCCGCCAAATTCTTTATTGCATAAATAGAAGGTAATTGTAATCTTGCTCTCTAAGAATACACTTCGCTATATAGATGTGGCATCTCGATTATCTATTTATACGCGTCTTTCGGTTTGTAACTAGCACCAAAACCTTTGTAATCTTCATAGACTGGAAAATTTCCTGGATTAGATGCTTGTGAAGTGGATGAAGTAGGAAGATTTTTGATATCTTCATTCTTAGAGTGGGTCTCTAAAAGTTTTGTGGCATTTTCCTTTTTGGTGATTGCCAATTGGTAATTGGCATCTATTTCTTCTCGCGTGGGTGGATCTTTCCTGCGATATCTCAGCCAGGCTTCCCATTCCGCGGGCAGCTCCTGCTCGAAGTCTTCTTTGTTTACCGGTATGAAATACCGCGGCGCCCTTTTTCGTGCGGAATAACGGATCTCTTCCTCGTAGTATTTCGTGCCGTAGTAATCCTCGCCCATTAACTTACGACGAGCATACCGAGGCTTCAATGAGGATATAAAACTGTTCCAAATCATCTTTATGACGCCACGTTCTTTGGCCATATTGTCGCTATACTGCAAAAGAAAACGATTATATCGTATACACCTCAAATACAATTTGATATTAAGTGGCTACGTTTACACCGAGAGACCTATGCGCGGCCTGACCTATACCCTGGCCCAAAATAGGTCTGGCCACCAAGTGTTTACACCGTAAGCGACCTAATTATTTTCGCAAAATTTTATTTTTTTAAATTATTTTCACAGTTATGGACACAGTTACAACGCAGCAAATCCTAGCGAGAAAATTAGTAAGCCTTTAGGTCGGGTAACATGCGTTTACACCGAAGTTACAGGCGGCCTATTTTAGATTAGGTCACTAAAAAGCGAGGCCTGACCTAAAGCCAGATCAGGTCATCTACCAAGTGTTTACAGCGATCGACCTAAAAGGTGACCTGAGGTCACCTACCAAGTGTTTACAGCGATCGTTTAGGTCGAATTTGGGGTTCAGGCCGCGGCCTAAACGCACGGTGTGAACTAGGCCAGTAATAAAATGGTGAAAAAATATATTGAAAATATTAAGAATGCTAGCTATAGTTTGACAGCAGTCTTAACCTCGAAGCAACGCTTCGAACATGAATGACTTCAAGTAGAACGAATAACAACTATTCCTTTTAAGAGAATTACAATTTTACGTTTAACTTCTAATCGATATAAGTCATTTGTACACCAAATCACACACCGTTCGATATATATATACAAAATACAGGATCGCGACCTGCTTGTAGGTTAGAATCAATCTTCCAAAACGAGGATCAGGATCAGATTTGCAACTTGCGCCAAGATTCCCGAGACGAGCCTGGCAGTTCTTATTGGCTGCGTCCAGCAGAAAAAGCAGCTTGCAGTCAAGATTCTTTATTATGGGAGCTTTCCAACAAGGCAACACCATATGACACTGTGTTACACTGTGAGACACAGTGAATGGGTGCTTGTTGGAACACATTTAA